>UFQX01000014.1:256622-442755 GCA_900497675.1 Arapaima gigas
GGGGGGGGGGGGGGGGGGAAGGAAAATAATTTAAAAATACGGAGTCACAGTTTGATTCCGGAAGTAATAGGCAGGATAATTCACTAAACTGCTTTATAAAAACACAGCTTTATCGACAGAAATCAGTGAACACTCTAAACCAACAGCTAACTGGTAAAATAGTAAAAATACTAAAAGCATAAATAATGTTCACAATAGAGCTTTGTGTCTTTTTCCTGTTTTGAAGGAAGTCAACTTTGGTTAATTTTTTCTATTCCATTTCCTTACACGGAACAATAAAATTATACTCTTCTATTGCTATAGCTGGAAACTATGTCACAGCATACTGTATAATATCATCAGGATGTGATACATCCACAATAACAGCTAATACTAATCTAATGAGGTTTCTTGTTCTTACACAGGAGAGAAGTGCCCATATCTTTCCTTGGCATAAATTACATGGCAACCAAATATTCACACATCTGATGACCATTCTTACTGAGCTACTGGTCCTTGGAATTCAGTTATTATGTCACAAACACCTATTCTTATTTTGGTCCTATCACATGCATCACTTCCTCTCAACAATGCTTAGAATTTGTAGATTTTTCTCCTTGCAAAAGTATTTTGACTCTTGGTCAACTATGCATTTTACTGAAACACAAATGTACCCAGAAACTTCATTCTCTGTAGTACAGTGGTGCTTGAAAGTTTGTGAACCCTTCAGAATTTCTGCATAAATTTGACCTAAAACTACATCAGATTTTCACACAAGTCCTAAAAGTAGATAAAGAGAACCAAATCAAACAAATGGCTCAAAAAAATTAGACAGACATTTATTTATTGAGGAAAATGATCCAATAGCACATATCTGTGAGTGGCAAAAGTATGTGAACCTTTGCATTCAGTATCTGGTGTGACCCCATTGTGCATCAACAACTGCAACTAAACGTTTCCGGTCATTGTTGATTAGTTCCTCACATTGGCTTGGGGGAATTTTAGACCATTCCTCCTTACAAAAGAGCTTTTTTGTTTGTGGAAGTGTATCATGGCACGAACAAAGGAGATTTCTGAGGACCTCAGAAGAAGAGTTGTTGATGCACATTAGGCTGGAAAAGGTTACAAATCCATCTCTAAAGAGTTTGGACTCCACCAATCCACAGTCAGACAGATTGTGTACAAATGAAGGAAATTCGAGACCATTACTACCCTCCCCAGGAGTGGTCGTTCAGCAGAGATCACGCCAAGAGCAAGGCGTATAATAGTCCACGAGATCACAAAGAAACCCAAGGTAACCTCTAAGCAACTACAGGCCTTTCTCACATTAGCTAATGTTAATGCTCACGAGTCAACGTCAGGAGGACACTGAACAACAATTGTGTGCATGGCAGGATTGCAAGGAGAAAGCCGCTGCTCTCCAAAAAGAACATTGCTGCCCATCTGCAGTTTGCTAAAGATCACCTGGATGAGCCAGAAGGCTATTAGAACAATGTTTTGTGGATGGATGAGATGAAAATAGAGCTTTTTGGTCTAAATGAGAAGTGTTATGTTTGGACAAAGGAAAACACTGCATTCCAGCATAAAAACTTCATACCATCAGTGAAACACGGTGGTGGTAGTATCATGGTTTGGGCCTGTTTTGCTACATCTGGGCCAGGATGGCTTGCCATCATTGATGGAACAATAAATTCTGAATTATACCAGCAAATCCTAAAGGAAAATGTCAGGACATCTGTCAGTGAGCTGAACCTCAAGAGAACGTGGGTCGTGCAGCAAGACAACGACCCTAAGCACACAAGTCGTTCTACCAAAGAATGGTTAAAGAAGAACAAAGTTAAGGTTTTGGAATGGCCGAGTCAAAGTCCTGACCCTAATCCAATAGAAATGTTGTGGAAGGACCTGAAGTGAGCAGTTCATGGGTGGAAACCCACCAACATAAGAGTTGAAGCTGTTTTGTAAGGAGGAATGGTCTAAAACGCCGATGTGCAGGACTGATCAACAATGACCGGAAACGTTTAGTTGGAGTTATTGCTGCACAAGGGGGGGGGTCACACCAGATACTGAATGCAAAGGTTCACATACCTTTGCCACTCACAGATATGTGTCATTGGATCATTTTCCTCAATAGATAAATGTCCATGTCTAATTTTTTTGAGTCATTTGTTTGATTTGGTTCTCTTTATCTACTTTTAGGAATTGTGTGAAAATGTGATATAGTTTTAGGTCAAATTTATGCAGAAATATAGAAAGTTCTGAAGGGTTCACAAACTTTCAAGCACCGGTGTACGTTATTTTAAAACGCTGAAAGGCAAAAAAAAAATTCAGGTGAGATTATTTTTTATATATTTTATCTGGGGGCAAGGTGGAACCCAACAGTGGGTGGCTTGACCATTTGGTGAAGAAGTTGTAATGGACGGGGCATATTTAATCATATTTAAAAATATTTTTATGAAAGTGGCACTTGTGCTTAGAGTGATTTTTAGTTACATGCTAATGTTTTTGACAATTAAAATTTAATGATAATGGAGAAGCTTAGCATAAGCACAAGGCCAAAGCAAAACTGGAACAGCTCAATAACAAACTATCTCCATCAATTCAACAGGCAACTATTCCTGTAATGCGCTTCAGTAAAAATCGTTTTATTGGACTAAGTGACTGTTCCTCAAGAACTGTATGTCTGCATCTCCTTGTTGGTGTTATGCACTATTGTTTTACTATGAGCTGTATATTGCTTTGGTGAAATGCATCTGCTAAATGAGTAAATGTAAAAGCCAACAATCTGAGGGGTAATAGGCAACAGTGTATTTTTTTGCACTCAGGAAAAAAAAAAAAAACATAACATTCACTCAGTGTTCGTAGTTGCTGTCTGTCAGTGCACCTGTGACACTTTTGAGCACTATTTGAATTGGATGTCATTCACCTTTTTTTGGAGAAAAAAACTAAATACTTCTGAAAAAGTACATATTGGTGAAAGGTTACAAAAAAGTTTTAAATCATGGAAACACTGTATTTGATAATTATTGTCCACAAAAATATCCAACTGATCTGAACAAAATGAAGCACCTCAGCCAAGAAGGCCAAAATGACTATAGCACCGTCCGCAATACTAGTACATAATTTTCCACAAAAAGTGAGAAATTCTTATAGCAGGAAAAAGTGGGCTTTATCGAGAAGTAATATGTGGTTTCTGAATAATTATACACATAAAACACTTACAAGTACTCCCCTGATATGACGTGAAATGCGTTCCTGGAAATCAGCTGATGAGATGAAATCTCTTGAGTCAGAAACATAATTATCATTGCAGTGTTTACTTTCAAAATTCCCCCTCGCCGGGCTCTTACTGTTCATCAAGGGGGGAGGGGGGGGCTGAGATCTGGTCACCATTTCACTCATACATGTAAAACTCAAAGGCAAAGATTAGTACTGAGGGATACCTATATCCATATTTCAATTTTCCTTAAATATTTTCCTAAATAAAAACAATGTAACTGTAAAATCCTATATTTTGAAATTCAGTTTTGAAATATGTGATTCAGCAAAATGAGAACTGGTCAAGACTATGAACATGTACTGTACATACAGAAACCCCTTGGTATCCAAACTCTCTATATATGAATTTTTACTATAATGGCTCTTAAATATTAATACCTATATATCAGTATCTGAATGGAAACTTTTGCGATCAGGAATTTTTATTTGAAGCATATCCATAAAAAAAGTGAAAACACAAATAAAAATCAAAATAAACTGAAATGAATGTACAAATAAATACCATAAAGTACCAGTATACCGTAATAAAAAATGTTGCATGTATTGCAATAAACTTTACTGTATACTCTCACACTGTATACCGGCCTAGTTAAACCAGACATGCATGTGCACATGTGAACACCTTTTCACCGCATCACCACATCTATTGTGCATTACATTAGAAAAACTATTTATTTAAATATTTGTTGTGTCAAACAAAGAGAAGGACCCAGAGGAATGCTTTACCACACATCTTCCCTCTATTCTACATCAACATGTAACACTGAACTCCTGCTGCAAACCCTTTTCATGCGCCCTCTCCTCTACATTGTAACACAGTGACCCTGGGGGGGCCTAACACGTGAAATGTCCTTTAATGTACATACTGTACCACGCATTATAAACACGTAATTTAATGACATAAAGTGTTTTCTTTAGAGAGTTTAGAGGGTTTTATCATGCTGAACTCATAGGTTGATAGCTATGTTTTCTGTTGGGCTGGAAGCACGTTATTTATATATTTTCTCCCCTTTCAAAATAATGGGAAAAAGGCACCCGGTATCCAAAAAATCTGACTGGCGTTCAGGCACAAATTAGATCTGGATACCTGAGGGATTACTGCACCTTTAAAAAAAAATTAAGAACTGTTTTAACTGTTTAAGTTTCACAGACAGTGTGTAACATTTGCATCACAACTACATTTAGAGTTTTCACACCTTCAACCAGCTCTGACAAATCCAGGGGGTAACTTCTGTTCTGAAGGTGGACCTTCAAGTATTATGAACTGTACGTTGAGGGTTCATGTAGACAAGAAGAACACTTACCGCCTCCAGCCAGTCATGGGCTCCACGGCTCCCTTCAGTGGATGCAGAAAGGTGGCCACGGCGGCCAGGGGCCATGCCAGGAGCAGCACGAGCAGCAAGCAGAGGGAGCGCAGTGGAACCAGGAATAAGCCCTGTAGGAAGCACTGTGCACGTGCGACACACACACACACACACACACACACACACACACACGGGGTCAACATGCCACTTTCTCATACCCTTCAGCCACAAGAGCCACACTCGTTCTGCTTCCCACAATCACACCGCTTCACCAGCAGATACTAACTCCCGAGCCCGTCACCCCCACAAAGGCGCAGCTTGAGCGGCTGGTGCAACACTTACTCTGAGGAGCTGCGCCCTGCTCAGCTGCAGCTCGCGGACGAAGGGGTTGATGACAGCCGGGGGGAGCAGCGAGTGCTGCCGAGGCAGAGTGGCGGCGGTGGGCGCCCTGCCTTTCTGGTGCATCGCGGCTGTATGCGGGGCTGGACTCGCCGAGCGCGTTCACAGCGCGTCCTCGGAGACTCTCCTCCTGTCCCGTGCTCTCGTGCTCTCGCGCCCTCTGGGGCCACGCCTCCTCAGTCCCCCCCCCCGAAACATGTGTTGCGTCGTTAATCCGATTCGTTCTGTTTTGAACCCAGTGCTGGTTAAACACATCTGAAGGCACGCACACCATTTGCTTCTTATGTCGTGTAGTGAAAAACGTGAAAATATAAAACATTTCAATTAATCTTAATAATGGCGGCCAACTATAGTGCCACACATAAAAACTGTGTAACTGTGCGTGTGTTGGTGGATAACCGTGTTAGCGGAGCTCCGACAGGATCGACCCGCTAAGGACCGTGAACGACTGGAACGGTGGACATGGAGTTCCGTGCTGTAATGACGACTGCGATCGCTAGATGGTAGGATTTATTCAAAAAAGTCGATTAAAAGCCTTGTTAAGATGAGAAAGAGTGTTTAAAAGCGTGTAAAACACGCACAACGATTCACGTCCTAACCAGTTGTTAGGGAATTTTTGCGGCCAACAGTACTCCTGCTGAGCAAAGGTTCAGGAGTCGGGAATTGTGGAAACATGGTACAGGTTCACTGAAGTGTCTGAGATTCACAGTAAGGCAGTTAACACTACAGCAGTACAAAACAGCGTTCGGTTAAAACTCAAAATGCCCGCATGTCCAGTCTGTGCTTGGGCATCCCGATGACAGTAACATGAAAAATCTACCAGTACAAACCAAACCAATCCGAACACAAACTTAAAAATAGTGTCGCCGGGGCGGTCTCCACCAGACGTTACAATAGCACAACTATGCATGAACAGACACGCAGACCTGTAACGTTTGTGGACTCTGCATGTTCTCACAGTGTTTGTGAGGTTCCTTCAGGTGATCCTGTTTTCTCTCAGTCCATGACTTTCAGTTTAAATGGTGACTCTGTATTTCCTGTAGTGAGTGTGTGTACTTGTGTGACAGAGTAAATCTGTCACAGTTAAGTGTCTGCAGTCATTGTAAACAGTTAAACTACACACAACTTTCCTTTTGCTGTGTACACTATTTACTATGCTTGACTGTTACTTACATCACTTGACCATGATCCCTGTTTACTTTTAATGTAAAACATTATGTGAAACATGATACAGCAAAAAAACATTTTTTAGGTATCCTTGTAGACTGCCTTGCCTGCATCTATCATACAACATGCTCAGATGCAGCTCAATGGGACACTTCATTGGTGGGATTTTAGTAACTACATGACCTGGGTTAATAATTGTATTTCGTAAATGGGGACTGAAGATAAGTGTAAGAGATACTCGTATGTAAGTCAGTTAAACTGTCTTGATGTGTGGTTTATATTTTATATTGTCCGTTCTTGCTCTCTGATAATCTGTATTATTGTAAGAACCTGTTGGTGTGCAAAGTGGTTGGGTCTTTTCCAAAGAGGAAAAGGATGCTAAAAGAGTTCATTTGTTCTTGAGAAGGGCTGAGGTAGATGTCAACCGATGGTCTTTGTTGATTTCAGATGTGAACCAGAGAGGCATTTTGTAAATATTGCACATAGTCTTTGTTCTTATTTTTTTCCACTTATTTTGCATTTTAATAAACAACTTTGGCACAAACTGTGGGCCATGAGTTGTTGTGACCTTCCATTAATTAAAAACAAACCCTGAAAGACGTGGGTTCACTCATCAAGAGTGTATCTTACCTTATTTTTATGCTTCCTGAATCGCCTACAGACCTCACAATTCACCCGTGGTTAAACCATTACTGATAATGAGTCGATGTTATATAATTTTTTATATTGTTCATTAAAAATTTATTTGTAAAAGTTTTATATTATGTAGAAAGAAGACTATCAATTCATGCCATGCTCATTTATTAAATCTGCACACTGTGGCACAGTTATTAAAACTTACTACACCACCCAAAAGACAACAACCAAGAAATCCACCCCAAAAAAGGAATGAGGTGCAACACTGCAGTACATTTATTGGCAGTAGAAAACCAAATATTACAAACAAAACTATGTATACAATAACTCATTTCACTGTCACAACAATTATTAACACACCAAATTACTTGTTGCTTGTTGCTACATTCCCCCCACTCAAGGGGGCCAGTCATCTTGAACCATGCCAGAGTCGAAGTCTGTCCTGCTGCCATAATGACTTGACTTTTTACAGTCCGCTCTTTGCATGCTCTTCAGCCGTATGCCTTCGCTGTAGGCCTACGATAGAAAGGCATGTGCTACCGTGTGCTTTGGCAGCCAGAATTCCTCCAGGTTAAATTCCATAAGAAAGCTCTTAAAAAGAGTTCCTTCAGAGGAGAACTGAAAAGGAGGGGTTACTAATATCTAGTGGGATTCAAAATATGAGTCAAAATGACCCAGCTGTCTTCGCACCCATATTTGGCCAGTTTTTCTTGCCATCTTTGACAGAAAATTGATAATCAAAATATGTTACATGTTGTTCCTCATATGTTAGTCATAACCAGGTGTATGTGAGTGTGTAACCTGATGTTTATATTGGGGGAGCATGGCTCCACATACATGTGCTGTGTTTGTGTATATATGTTTTGTTCTATGTCTTGTTTTTTCCACGTGCAGTGTGTTCTATGTTGTGTGGTGTCTATTTGTATTGTGTTCCATGTCAGGCTCTGTCTGTGTTTTGTGTTCGGTTGTTTCATCCATGTGTCATGTGGTTATTTTCACGTTCATTTCTGAATCTGCTTCTTAGTTTCTTTTCAGCTCCACCAGAATATTTACTTTTTGCTTTGTAGCCATTCTAAATAAAAAAGTGATTGGAATGGAAGCACAGAGTTGTTTAAATAAAATACCATTTTATTCTATAAAATGCGGTTACTACCAGACACCCGTACACTGACTGAGGCCTAAAATCAGGACTTGGAAATAATAGGCTGTCCTAGACTTGTGACTACGTTAGGGACCAGTGACCATGTCGTAAATCACATCGGTCTTAATTCGGATTGTATTCATGCCAGAGTGTTTAGTTTTAAGTGTGTAGTACACCATACAGTCAGTAACTTCTTTTCAAACATATGTTGATGTTTTATTCATGATTTTGTTTAATTTCTGCCCACAGCATTGTATATTATCCATAGCATTATTAAATAAATTAGTACCATATTTTTTACCAGCATCTCCTTTTAAAAAAGAACATGTGTTCATAACATTTTACCGTGAGATGTAGTAAGCACAAGTGACATGACCTCTTGGGATGTGTAAACCCACTGAGCTCACTGATGGTCGGTCATCAGTTAGTTGTATGACTGGTGCGGAGGCACAGGTGGTCCTATGGGGGATATAGTAGCGATTATAAGAGGATTTTTACTGCTTCTGAGAACAATAAACACTGTATGAGATGCAAGAACATGACTGTTAGTTGTGCCTGGGCACTACCATTTTGTTGTTGGACAAATCTCAAAGGATTTTTTTCATCTTATATAATCATTATACTATCATGTTACATGTACGTGTGGTGCAGCTACACATCTACAATGTTTTAACGCATTTTCATAGTATTTTCATTACATTTTTTAATCTACAACACAAGCTAAAAGCCCTCAATCATGTGGTAGTACTTTATTTGTTTTCATACAGCTGTTGACAGACACTATTGCTATACTTTGACGTTCTACACGTACTGTACGTTGTATATTACAAGGTGCAGGAAACATTCCTTAGAGATTCTAGTACATGTTGACATGATTGCATCACATAATTTCTGCAGATTTGTCAGCTGCACATTCATGCTGCCAATCTGCTATTCTAGCACATCCCAAAGGGGGTCTACTGGATTCAGATCTGGTGACTGAGGAGGCCACTAAACTCATTGTAATGTTGATGGAACCAGTTTAAGACGACTTGTACTTTCTGACATGTTGCATTATTCTGCTGGAAGTTACCATTACAAGATGTGGCCAATTTGTGGCTGTGGCATTCAAATGGTGCTCAGTTGGTATTCAGGGCCCAATGTGTGCCAAGAAAACATTCCCCACCATTATACCACCACCAGCCTGAACTGTGGACAAAAGGTAGGTTGGGTCCAGGCAACATTTTTCCAATCTTCACCTGTCTAGTTTTCAGCAATCCAGTGCCTCAGCTTCCTGTTCTTGGCTGAGTGGAGTTCAATGTGGCATTCAGCTGTTGTAGCCCATCTGACTCAAGGTTTGAAGTGTCATGGATGAATTCACAGATACTTTTATGCCCAACACAGTTGTAAAGAGTGGTTATTTGAGTTACTACAACCTTCCTGTCAGCTCAAACCATTTTGGCTGTTCTCCTCTGACCTCTCTCATCAACAAAGTGTTTCTGCCCACAAAACTGCTACTCGCTGGATGTTTTTCACTTTTCACACTTTTCTGTGTCGACTCTTTAGACTTTTGTGTGTGAAATTCCTAGGAGAACAGCAGTTTCTGAAGTACTCAGAGCACCTTGCCTGGCACCAACAACCATGCCGCAGTCAAAGTCACTTAGATCACATTTTTTCTCTGTTCTGAAGTTTGATGTGAACGTTCACCGAAGCTCATGACCAATGTCTGCATGATTTTGTGCATTGTGCTGCTGCCGCGATTGACTGATTATATAGTTTTGTGAATGAGCCAGTGTCCTGTTGTTCCTAATAAAGTGGCCAGTGAGCATACATCATGCCAGGCTCAATTCCAGTTAAAGGGTTGCTTGAGCTGCAATCAGTCTTGGTACCTTGACTTTTGACAGTTTTCTGTCACACAGTAGTAAGGGAAATGGAGCAAGTAGTACAGATTTATATAGTAAAAGTAAACTGTGAAAAGTGCAGATAACAAACATGAAACACATTAACAAGGAACAGGTTTGCAGGACACAAGTAACAGGCTGGTCTTGGTGTGGAGTGTGACATAAGGTTGTAATAATTTTGATTCCAGGTTCTGTATTTCTTCCTTATAGTTTTCTTATTATGATTGTCATAGTTTTACAGTGATTTGAGGAAATAGAATCTTGTACACACAGCAAAATGAAAGGGAGTCAGGCAGCACAGTTGCAGAGTGAATAGTGCTACTGCCTCACAATTTCAGGTGAAGGTTTGACTTTGGCTCAGTCTGCATGGAGCTTGCATGTTCTCTCCATAAAATATGAATATGGAAACCTAGCAGTGAAACAAGGTGGTACAGGTAGTGCAGATGTATCGTAATATGTAGGTGCTGTGACTATATTTAGGTTCAAACCCCACTCATTGGGCTCTGCATGTTCTCCCAATGTTTACTTAGGCTTTCTCCAGGTGTTTCAATTTTTGTTGCACAGTCCACATATATTTCGGGTAAACAGGGGACACTTAACTGTCTGTAGTGTGTGAATGTGAATGGTGTACCAAATGAATATTGCACCTTGTACCTCTCAGATAAACTCTGAACTGCTGTGACCCTCTTTTGGACAAGCAGTTATCAAAAATGAGTGAGTGTGAATATGAAAAAAGTGAGTTACATATTAGAGATATAAAAACATCTATAAAGTCTGATTCTTTTCAGAATGTTTTAGACAAAGAACTGTGCAAATATAAAAAATTGATTCTGTATTTTATTCAGTTTTTTCTGACAAATTATACTGACAAAGTGCAAAAATGCCAAATGCCAAACCTAATTATGGTAAAATACCAAAAAATATCAAATAATACAAAGATTATTAAACAATACTTCTGTGATATGTTCCTGTCATGATTCCATCATGCAACACACTACATATAACCTTTAGGCAGCCGGTGCCCTGGCTCTTTCTATACTGTGAGTGAAACAAGGGTGATAGAGATACAATGAAGAGCTGGTTTGAACATTATTTGTTCCACGCCATTCTTCAGGACAAATTTATAAACAAGTAAAAAGTGCTAGAAAAAGTGTCCCTATTAACTCTACAGGTAAGAAAACAATCTACAGCATGACCCTTTTCTAAGGCAGGGTCTGTATTATGGGAAAGCTCACCTGAGGCAATGAAATGGCACATTTCAGATGAAATAAGTAAAAAATCAGGGATAGATTTTTAACCAGGGGTGTAGAGATAATGTTTGTCAACAGTTAAACAATTACTATTACAAAAAAATTATTTTTTCAAATGTAATGATATGCCAGTGGCAAGTTATGCTCACACTGTAGTGAAAGAAACCCCTTGGATGGAGATGGCTGCATTCATTTTTAATGGGATGACCACTCCAGTGACCTTGGGTTCATCAGTGGTATGAGAGGCCCCCAGGAAGGCCACCAATGGGCCACAGCTCACAGTGCATGTCACCCTTCAGCAACCAAGCCAGTCAGTTTTCACATCCCCAACTTTGACAATCTTCAGGGTTGCATCATCCAGCTTGAGATAGTAAGAATTTTTGAAGAAGTAGCTGAAGCCTGCAAGAAAACAGGGAATTGGAAAAATTTTATCCAATAAAATTGCTAAAGGCACTAAGATCTAAAAAGGATACAGTGGTACATATACTAGAATGGTCATGTTTGCTTCAAAAGGGCAATTTACCAAGCAGACAATGTTTGGGGTTCTCTACCCACTATTATTTTCACAACATTATTTTCAGATACTCTATGCTACATGTGCTGTTTTGGGTGGGGCTCACACAGGATGCAAAGGGTGACAAAGCTGTTCTCTGCACATTAAAATGGCATCAGTTTGTCCAATTGCATCTTTTTTGCACACATTATAGGGGTAGCTCCCTATAGGATTGATCATAAGCCCCTGGCCTACTGTATCATATTTGGCTTACAAACTTTTGAAGTAATGAGTCAGCTCTAGGTCCAAAATAATTGTTCAAGTCGGGGGTCCAACTGTATTCTTGAGTGCTTTTTTGTTATTCACATGTTAGATCACTCCAGTTCACATGGCCCAGCATTCCCAGATTTGTCTGTAAAAAAGTTGCTGTCATATGCAAAGTGCCAAATGTAATGAGATGCTGGGACCAGGAATGCATGTCTCTCCTTCATCATGGTACAGACAATTATAGTCCTGCAAACAAAGGCCTTATGAGTCACCCAGGAGAGGATTTGAACTCACCATTTCCATTCAGGCTGAAAGCAGCATCTAAATTGTCAGGGATACCATTCCAAGCGTCTGCTATAAGTTTTGGGAATCCTGGATCCATCTTCTTCTTGGCTTCATTATATCTGGATGGGGTGGAGTAAGATTAATAGAGTATCTAGGTCTGAACCTAATATTTAAAGACATGCCATACTCTTTCAGTATACTTTTAGTCATTCCTCACTCACCTAAAACATAAGACATTATTTATGCTGTGAAAGGTGAAAAAGGATACAGGATAATAAAGGAGATTTGCCTGATGTCACTCAGTGCTAAGAGTGGATTCTGAGATAGGGTTTCATGTCAGTGTTAGACTGTAAGAAGAAATCTCTACAGACCCAGAGTATATTACAGCTAAACTTCCTCACCTCCAGAACTTGTCTCCTGCAAACAGGTAGGTCTTTTTGCTCTTGCCAAAGGAAAAGGCAGCATCAATATGCTGCAGGTCGTCTGGCAGGCCCAATGTGGACAGCCTTTTGGGATAACCCCTCTCTAGTGTGCTTGCTGAATAAATCCACACCTGGTTACCTTTGAACACAGGAAAATACACATGGGAAACCTGAAAGCTAACTCAGTTCAGATAAAACATCCTGAAGTATGAAGGATGCTCTTTACTACCTGCTGGCATATGTGCATTTTTAACTTTGACTAGGCCTGATTCTGACATTATTTTAGAATTATATCTATAAACTAAATTACTTATGGTGACACTGTGCTATAATAGCTGAACAACTGTAAAATGGCAACTTAAATACCTGTTTTCTGTGAAAATGCCACTTAGTGCACACAGTGTGATTTAACCACCACTCAGTGCACTTGGTATTTACCAACACTGCAAAAGTTCCCTTATTGCCACCACTGGGATAACTGTAGTAATTTCCATTAAGCACTGACTGCCAGTATCATAACTGCAACTGGTGCATTTGGTAATGACACAAAGTCACAATGAAAAAGTAAAGCATGAAGGATAATATTGCATAAATCATTGTTCTGTTTTACGATGATGTTCATAAACACAAAGCAAAAAGCAATGGATAGGTGGTTTTCACTCTCGCCGAGCTTTTCAGCCCACCTGAAAAGAAAACAGTCTTTTCCTCTAATGGGTTCTCATAGGCAGCATTAATACGTTCTGGCAGCTCACTCCAGAAGGTGGCCGCCAGCATTGGTCCACTGGGTTTGGCACGGAAGTTGGAGGTCCGGAATATGAATCTACAGGGAGAGCAAGAAAAGACAGAAAGAAAATGGAATAAAAGACCAAAATGGCCTAATTCATGGAAACATCTGTTTCTTGTTACCACTGAGGTTATGCTAGAGCTTGCCTGGATTCTGACTAACAATACAGATGTCCTCACTCCTTTCCTGTGACCCAGTTTTCAGAGCCAAAATTTTTCCAAACTAAGAAAAAATGGACATAAAACAAAACTTCTAACTATTACTATTAAGACATACTTACAGAAAAAGATAATATGAAGATTGTCAAAGCTGTTGATGAAACAAATGGTGCAGACCATTGTATTGGATTAAATTCTTATGTCAAAAGCAAAAACAATTTTTTTTACATTTTCTTTAAAATATATAGTTTCAAACATAAAAGCAGCCCAGCTTAAAATAATTAATTTTTGAGTTTTAGTGTTTTGATTCAGGGAAGTTAGAAAATTAATCAAGGGTCTAAGTAGTTTTCAAGGATATAAGGGATGAAATGATGAAAGCCCAGATGGGAAGTATGCCAACCAAAAAATGTCACATCAGAAAAAAAATGTACAGAATGACATCAATTCAAAG
Organism: Arapaima gigas; assembly: GCA_900497675.1. Taxonomy (NCBI): domain Eukaryota; kingdom Metazoa; phylum Chordata; class Actinopteri; order Osteoglossiformes; family Osteoglossidae; genus Arapaima; species Arapaima gigas. Next base: position 270,515 of record UFQX01000014.1, read on the forward strand.
AGCTGGACAAAGTGCACAACTTGCTGTTAATATATATATATTTAGACTTTTAGCTTTTCCTGCCCAGAGCCATTATTCTGATGGGCAAGGGACAATACTTCTGTGACTTTGGTGAGCCTGGAGTGAACCAAAAACTTTCATGGCCTTCCCTATGTCCCTGTACATTGATTCATGTTCCCAGCACTGCTCCTGCAGGTCAAATAATTCCCAATCACTAATCCATCTGGTTTACCTCACTGTTTTGGGCCTGGAAGTTCATAATTGAATGCTAAAGTCATCATGGTATCTGAAACTCAATATCAGAACGAGGGCGCTACTGGGGAAAGAATCTCGCACAGAAATGTATTTACCCTCACAGATTTCATGATGTAAATTTTCCTGAAGCGAATTTTTCCAATCCTAAAGCAGTTCTTAAATGAGAAAACAAATTTGCTGCAATCGCACTGGTTCAGGAGTGGTGTGTTAGTCATATTTCTATATCAACACTGAAATCCTGCAGAATAAGAATCTGAAAGCAGCAAGGCCTGTCTGTTGAGAAACTGTCTTTACAGGTTGCCTTCCAACTGCCAACAAAGACTCAACATTTAGATAAACAGAACGAAACTCAACTGTGCTTTTGACAACGCATCTCTTAGCAGTTTTGATACTGCTAAGTACTGTTTAAAAACCTTTGTAGCACAATTCTTGAATATTACTAGCTTTATTTTAGCTATTACCTGTATTCATAATGGCCTACAATGCTAAATAGGTAATTTTACAAAGATTTACTGATTTATTCAGTGCAACATTCTTACTGGAGCAAAAGCAATGCAGTGTTATCACAGGAGGATCATGGATTCAAACCAGAATACCACTGATCCAGTCCTACTATGGATCTGAGAAATGTGCAGCTTGCACTAAAGGTGACTGCAGACAACTGTGTGTTTTTCAGACCAAGGAGACTTCCAATGTTAGCCATACACTAATGATTTTTCCATTTAAGCAGCTGGGTCATTTTTCTCTACAAGTTCAGAGTAAGCACCTTACTCTTAAGTGACATTTGTTTAAATACCTGTTTTCTGTGAAAATGCCACTTAGTGCACACAGTGTGACTTAACCACCACTCAGTGCACTTGGTATTTGCCAACACTGCAAAAATGCACTTGCCATCACTGGGATAACTGTAGTGATTTCCATTAAGCACTGACTGCCAGTATCATAACTGCAACTGGTGCATTTGGTAATGACACAATGACATAATGTCACAGTGTCACAATGAAAAAGTAAGACATGAAGAATAATATTGAAAATATAAAAAATACTTTGAAGTGAAGCAGGTTAACTTGAATACCATCATTATATGAAAACTAACAGAAATCTGACAATTGGCATGTGTTTCTAAGGGAGTACTATAGTAAAAACTCTCTGATTCAGTCTCAATATTATTTGCTGCTGGCGCTTTATTTATTTGACTTTGTTCATCATATAATTTCACTTTATTAATTACGTGTTGTCTCCTCAGGAAGTGCAACAAAGTTTCCACAAGCTCTTTAAGTAAATTATTTTATTTCTACCTTTCAAAAATTAAATTCTAAATGTAAGGTTCTAAATATAAAATGCAAAACCTGGAGTAATGAGCAAACTTGAATCCATGAATAATGAGAATAAAGTAATGTAGTCTGGTAAGTTCACTGCCACTTTCCTAGCATTCACTGAGTTTTATTTTTGGAGAATTCAAAAAAATTCCTTAAACCCATGCTATCTGGTGAAAATTTAAATAGACATGTAATGCGAGAGTAGTCTTCTCCTTTTAGTCTTTGGCTCTGAGCTGCACAGTTGTACCTTAGGAAGGAATGTGAAGAACATTAAGATGACCAGAGGCACTATTATAATGTACTAACACCAGGATAAAGTCATCCACATTCCTTGGCATCCACAACTTTCAGTTCTGCACATCATTTAATTTTAATTTGCAGTGTTGACTTGATTTCAAAGAACTGGATCCATACTTTTTCCTGATGATTTTACAGTGTCCTACTACACACATTGCAGGGTAGTTTAGTATGAACTTGGTAGATCCTATATCCGAAGATTCAGGTAAAAGTAAAAAGTAAAAGTTATCAGCTCAAACTAGCATGCATCACACTTCAGCTCATTCAGAGAGACAACAGATGTAGAAGAGTTGAATGCAGAAGCAGGTGTCTCTCAGCTACTTCCAGGAGACAGAGCTGACCAGCCACTAGCTGACTGCCTTTTTGTTATTCAGCCTGGACATTAAACTAAAAAGATCTCATAGGTTCATGTACTTTTCAGTTTTTTATAGAAACATACAATGTCATTTCAGACAGCCGCTTCCCAAACTGCTGTGATTTACATTTGAAAAGCCTTGCCAATATTGCTCAGTGGGATGGTTTGGAATAAATGAATTTAAAATGAAATGTTTTGGTTTTTCAGGGGAATTACTGCCTATTTTCACAACTCAGTCCTTTCCTTTTACTTCCTGTTTCCATAGCAGTTCTGTGTGACGTCACATACAAAGCTGCACAGCTGACCCATTAGCGGATAAAAACAAAGTCAAAATGTTTGCCTGGTGCCTTCAAACTAAGCAAAACCTCTAAAATTGGAATATGAGGGCTCAGCAATGCAAGGCAGTGCAGGTAGTACAGGTGCTTCATTTTGTGTGGGCTGTAAAACCAAATGTTTAAGCATACATAGGATTGACAAATGTTTGAACGTGTCTCATTATTGTGTGGACTCTGTATATTCTATTCATGTTTGTGTGGGTTTCCTCACACAGTGCAAAAACATGTGTTTCAAGTGAAATGGTGCCTCTAAATTCCCCTTATTGTGTGTATGTGTAAGTGAATACCTGTGTATACTTGCCCTGTCCTCCAGGGTATTCCCTGCCTAGGCCAGCACTCTATCCTTCCTGGACAGGTTCTGGACTAATATAGACCTACCTTAGAATAAGCAAGCAAGTTATTCATAGTGAGTGAGCATTAAAATAATCCTTAAACATGGAAATAAAAAAGTAGCTGTGATGAAGATTTAAGTATATCTCAGATAAGACAAAACTTTATCTGCAGGGAAAGGCTGCAAGTTCGTTCTTTCATTGACACAAATCAATGTAGTGGCAATCAAAAAGAAACATTTCATTTAACTTTCAGACTGATAATTTTTTATTAAACTGAGGTAAAGAGTAATTTCAGGTGGAGGCGGTCTTATTTGAGAACTGCAGTTCATTAATTTATCACAATGATGGTGAACTCAATGTAGATATGAATTTGTGCATTGTTTGTTAATCTGAAGCCAAACTACAAGCAAAATAAAGTCAAAGAGGTTGTTTTTACCTGTCCTTAAAGAAAAACGTCTCTCCTCTTATCTGGGCTACAGAGTCGAAGATGATGTCTTTGCTGCAAACATCCATGGGTGTGATGGGACCCTGGGTGGGCGGAAGTGGTTTGTCTGTCGGTGCACCTGGAAAAGGGTTGATAACTGACTGGGATGCTGAAGGTGAGAACTCTTAATAAATGTATATACTCCTGTTTCAAAATGTCATCAAATTGTGTACTGGGTCACTTCTCTCATACCATAGAGCTCTTGGATGCCCCTAATGTCATCATTAGACAGTCTGAAGTTTTTGGTGTAAGTATAAATGGGGGCCATCAATGCCCCGGGGTCTTGAGAATGCTCCAGACCTAGAGCATGACCAAACTCATGGGCTGCTACAAGGAAAAGGCTGTAGCCTGTAACCAGAAACACAAACAAAGATACATACACAATGAGAAACTCATAAACAAACATATTTTCATAGATTAGCCCAAGTGGCTAACTCAGCATCTAAACAGAACCAAACAGTGGAATAGCCAAAAACACAGACAGAAAATGAGAACTAAATATTACTACTTGGAATAAAAAATTAGCTTTAAACCAGGTTGAATTTATCCCCAGTGCACTCTAGCTGATTGTTTCTACCTTGGTCAGGGCAAAATCCCCATTTGCGGTCTTCGTCGTAGTTTTTCGTGGTAGCACACCACATCTTCCCATCACTGCGCCCTGAAGAGGTACACGCATCATAGGTGTCGCCCAAAAAGGTGAAAGGGAAAGTGCAGGGTGCTCCTTCTGAATTCCCTCCCACTGTTGACATGGCTGCAGATAATACAGAAACAACATGAACATTTCCTTTTTCGTTGCTGACGTCTTGAGCAACACCAAAATTTCCCTAGCAAACAGGAGTATAAAGGCTAAGGAAGAACAGCACAGATGAGGGAATGATCTGTCCCTTTGTGTGAGATTGTGAAGCAGGGGACTTGCTGAACTGGTGTTCCTGGAAGCCACTCAAATTGTTTTTCTGGGATACAAAGCCCGATGAATGGGAGTTTCTTTTTTCTTTGCCTTCTCCTGTGGTTTAAATCCCATTCCTCAGCTGTACCCCATGGTGAGAGAAAATCTCTACACATTAACAAAATGCCTGGGGTCTGACTGGAGAATATCTTGATGCTGACTGGGAAAGCTTTGCCATGACCACAAAGTGGAGAGGAAATGAATGCAGTCGATAAAACAAAGATATGTAGTCTCCACAGGTCCAAAACAGGCAAAGAGCCTGTTTTTTAAAAAAAAGAGAAGTGGACTGAATCAGTTAAAAAAACGAAACTGTCATTGTTTACGACTAAGCTTTTAGGTGGGACACAGTTTGTGAAAACACTTCCTGGTTCTGCACTAAAAGTGATTTCTGTTGGGTCAGTGTTTTTAGAAGAATAACCATTTCCTTTGGTTCAAGTATTTCCTTTGGGTGAAAGCCTGGTTCAGAATTCAGTGCAGAAACCAGATTCATCAAAGCACATTTCTTATGGAAAACCAGGCTGACTCCACCAAACGTAGGCAGATCACCCACACTGCAGCAGGCTAGGCGTTACTGCCAACCAGTCCAAATCATAATAGCAGGAGCTCCACACTTCCCTCCCCCAGCCTACTGACACAGTGGAAAATAAATCCAGCCAGCACACAGTGAAAGTTTACAGCCTTTTAGCAGAAAGGCATACAAAAACAATTTGTGGAGCACTCTTTCCTTCAAAGAACAAAACAATATTTTATCACGACAGAGATGTCCACCAGTGTGAATTTTAAACACAAGAAGAGCTTCGAGCTGCTTCTTTTAGGCGCCGTTCGGTACATTGATATGTTTGTGCCTTATGTTATATGTTAGGTTGTGGGGACAAGGGTTGTTGTTATGATGCTAATGACTTGTAACGGCATGCTGTGCACCCACCAGTCTCAGGGCAAAAGCCATAGCTCTTGTCCCGGTCGTAGTCCTCAGTAGTAGCGCACCATCGGTAGCCATCGTCACGGCCCACTGTCGTGCACCCATGGTACTTCTCCCCTTGGAAAGTAAAGGGAAACTTGCAAGGGGCTCCATCCCCATTGCCTCCTAGGGTAAACAACACTGCGACACAGAGACAAATCACAAGACAGACTATAAAAATTAAGTCGCACAACATGTAAAGATCCTTGCCATGCATGACAAAGTTACGAGTTAACTTGTTTTTAGATTTTGTTAACTGTACATTTTATTTATTAATCCAATGCATCTGCAGTTTTACACAATTTGTGTCTGTTTTCCCTAGTAATATCATTACTTGCAACTAGTCTACTTTATTGAAAAGTTATGCAGGTTGACAGGACACATTCTTACTCGCTGCAGTCTCAGTCAGTTATCTCAGTCAAAATGAATTTCTTCTGAAATACTTTTTTAAACTATCTGAGTATTACTTTACTATTTTTTCTCCCCAAAAAACACCCCCGTGTTCCATGAAATATGGGGTGTCAGGCATTACAAACTCTCATTTACAACAGAGTTAGCAAGGTAGACCAGAGTTTGGACGGGAAGACAACACAAAAAATATGTGGTCAAATGAACTATTTTACCACATAATAACATAAGGTAGTATTATTAACTACTTATTTATATCTTATGATGACTGATATCTGCTCGCTATGACTTAAAACTATTGTATTAAGTTAAAAAATAAGGAGTGTCACCAAAATCTCTCAGTTATTCCAATAAAAATGTGAAATACAGGCAAACAATAGTAGATGGACAGTGCTGCTCCTCTTCACCTTCTAATGCCACCAGTGTTACCAGAAACTGAATCTAAATGGCAGATTGAGATGTAGAGAAATTATAAAGCACTTCTCCAATTCCACACCAGGCAAGATTCCAGCCTTTATCTCAGCCCTTATCAAACAGTCCCATTCCTGTTTAGACTCTGCTGATGACTATGTAGAGATAGAAAGCACAGTTTTGGTCGCTTCTATTGAAGCCTTGAGAGTTGGTGTGGGACACCAGATAAAGTGACGTCTGTTCCCTGGCCTGCATCCCCAGTATCTGCACAGCCAAGCGGTTTTGTTGGTTGCAATGATTCATATTCTAAATCCAGGTCCAATGTCATCGCTCAAGCTTCATACAAATTATAAACATTTTGGTTAAGTTTTCTGGATTTTCATATTTCGAGAGAGGGTTAAGCTTGGCTGCTTAAAAAATGTGCTGTGCTGGCAACGGCAACTCACTCACCTATCTGTCAAATCTATGGTTGTCACTGAGATTTTTTAAAACTGCCTCCATTAAATACAGCCAAAATTATAGCTATTTTTTGTAGGTCAATGTGTTACAAAGTAGCTTCCCTGTAAATAAGAGTAAAGAAATTTGCAAATGAAAAAGAGATATCAGTTGTACCATTATAGTTGAAATACAATAAAATTGACAATTTAAATATGAGAAATAGCTACATATTCAGATTCAATTCCATGGACAGTTCCCAAACAAACAAACAAACAAACAATAAAAAACAGAATTCACTTTCTCAACTGGGATTTAAGTACAAATATACTTAATGTAAAATCCCATTTTATTTAAACAGTAGAACTTCTAAAGATGATTTCTCACTAGAGTAATGGAAACGCACCCAACTCAGTTAATTCAGTTTGTGTTAAAAATCTTATTTATTAAAACTGAAAAAATGAACCTCACTTTCAAGTAGACGGAATCCACCAGTAATGACCAAACTGTAATCTTCCGCAGTACCAGATAGTCTTTAAAAGTATTGTATGTGAGCTGTTTACAGCAAGATTAAATAAACGGAGTAAGAAATACACTGTTATCACTCAGATGATGAGTTCTGACATATTTACACTGCAATCTCATCACATTCTCCTGTTTATCACCCCCTGTGGTGTGGGGGACCTGCCACACATATACTTGTAAGGTTTTGCAATCTGCACAGACTGTAAAAATAAATATGGGCTAGTTTGCTGAAGTTGACAACAGTTGATGGAAATCAGCTGTAATTGTGAAACATGGCAATTATAGAAGGGGGGAAAAAGGCTGAAAATGTTGTTTGAGGCTCTTACAGTAGGATTTTAAGTGAGAAAACTAGACAACAACTCCCAAGTGCTACGTACATCTTCCTGTTAAGAGGAGGTTCTGCACACTGACACCTCCTCAGTTCCCTCACTCCCACAGTTGAAACAGATGTGTGCATATAAACAAATGTCTGCATACCACTTTACTGTTTACAGTGACACAGAAGGAACTTTAGGTAGCTTAGAGACTTAAAAAACAGTTTTTTAACTGATCAGTGGGAAGTTTAAATCCCTGACTCAGACCTGCTGCAGTATTCTGTGGAATAGTACTGTATCAAAATGCGTTACGTAAAAAAAATTCCGTCACATATAAAACAAGTATTTTGTAAGTCAATTAAGTGGTTATTTTAAAGTATCTGCTAATTAAATTAAAAATAATAATCTATGCTTTGTATTACAAGGCAGCAGTTGACCACAAATCATTACTAGCACCCATAGCATGTCATAAAAAGAATAATTGGTGTATCTTCTGCCATTATCCTTCATTGTACATACCTTAGCTCTTAGCTCATTATTGCTTCTTAAATTCAGCTGAACTTGTATTTTCCTCCTTGCTGGGGAAGGGATACTCACACTCATGGGGGCAGAAGCCGTACTTCCCATCCTCGTCAAAGTTGTAGGTGGTGGAGCACCAGAGAAAACCATCATCACGGCCCTGAGAGGTGCAGCTATTGTACTCCTTGCCCATGAAGAAGAAAGGAAACTTGCAGAACTCTCCCTCTGCATTGCCAAACTTGACCTTCACCACTGGAAAGCAAGAGAAAGAGACAAAGACGGGGCTGGCTTTAAATATGCACTGTTTTATGGAAAATCCTGCTCTGTTTCAACAGATACCATGTGTATCTCACATCAGTACATCCAATTCCATAACTGCTTGCCCAGTTGAGGGTCATGAGTATCTCACAGAATAATAAGGTGAGGCCACTCTCTTTATCATAGAGCTAACTGAAAAAGCTTATAATAAAATAAGCAGATATCTCAAAATATTCATATAGTATTTCCAAATGGAACAAATGAGATCTGCACGTACAGTCACTGTTCATAATGAAAACTCATTTTTTTAAGCACATGACTACATCACGATTTAAACAACTTTGGTGCTGCAAGGCTTCATTCATTAATGGTGAAAGTTGAAGCCATCTGTAACTATACTTTCTCACCTTGTCCTTCTCCAAGCGTCCACTGCTCATCATCGTCAAAGTGGGAGTCACCACCTATTCCCTGGCCAGGGGCAAATGCATGGGCCAGGAGCCCATCTTTTCCATCAAAGGGGTAGCCATCACCATGCTCTGGGGAAAAGACCACAGCTGTCAGTTGGACTGGCCTGAGCTTCTTGGCAGATGTGCAACCATGTAAGCATGGACCTGCCTTTACAATAGTGATGTCATCAACATCAACAGCTGAAGAATATTTAAAATAATAATATTCAGTATCTATAATCACCAATCCACGTGAACACCACTAGGTCCAGCTCTCCCTCCTCACCTGGAGAGAGCAATGCACTCTTTTTTTGGAAGAGGACCGTGACCTCAGACTTAGAGGTGCTGAGTTCTGCAGGAACAGTACCAGTCTGTACTAGTGCAGTGAGAGCTGAGTTTTCAGAGAAAGTTTGCCACTCAGTCTATGTTCCCCTCCTCTTCTGTGGTCATAAGCAATGGTAATGACCATATGAATGAGATCAAAGATATAACCAGCAGAAATTTGGTTTCTATGCAGGATTGCCGGACAGGGTGAGAAGCTCAGCAATCCAGGGGAGTCTTGGAGTAGAGCCGCTGCTTCTCTGGATCAAGAGGGGTCAGTTGAGGTGGTTTGGGCATGTTGTTAGGATGGCCCCTTGTACTACTCACTAGAGATGTACTAGGCATTTCCTGCTGGGAGGAAATTCCGGGGCAGACCCAAGTCACTTTGGAGAGATTATATCTCTCGGCTGATCTGAGAATCCTTGGGGATCCCTCAAGAGAGGCTAGAGACGATTGTGGGAAACAGGGGGTATCTGGGTCCACCTTCTCAACCTGCTTCCACTGTGACCTTCACCAGGACAAGCAAAAAAGGAAACTGACTGGCTGACTTACATAACCACTGTCCCGTGCAATAAACACTGCCAGTGGTTTTGAACATTAGCAATACTGACCTATTTATTCGCATGGCAAAATTTTACTGGCACAATCTTGCTAGTGATCACATTACCATTAACATCCATTTGAAAAAACAGTGAATGACATTAAGATGACCTTCAACAGTGATGGAAACACAACATATGCATGTTAAATTAACTATATAAACAAGTGAAATGATACCCGACACTTTTTGAGATCTTACACTTTATAACCAGGTCTGACAACCATAACACTCTCCACTTAAAGCCATTCACACAAAATTGTAGAGCTAAGTGTCACATGAAAGCTAGTGGTGACATTGTACCGTTACGTCCAAAATTAATAAAGATGTCAGCTTCCCCATCCATGATGCGCGTGAACTTCAGAGGGGTGACGTCACTCCAGACTTGGAAGGCACGGTGAAAGGCGTCGTCTATGGTCTCCTCGTCCAGATCGGGAGTATGTCCCAATATCCTTCAGAGAGGAGCAAAAGGGAAGTTCAGAAAACAAAACAGTGATTTAAGAACTACAGGCTGCAGCAGAGTGAAAATCCCATGGTGCAGGACACAGGCTGTGTCAGGATTCCCTCTTTAATTTTTAAGAGTAAAAACCTTTTTCTACTCCTGATGCTTACCTTGTAAAGTTAGCATATATGGCTAACAGTCTTATAGTCCGACAAATATAATACACAATAGCCCAAACAAAATTGCAACTTAAAATTAAATTGAAGGTCGTAACAGAGCTTTGTGACATTTTGTTAGTAAAATTATTGCAAAAAATAGTATACACCAAATAAACCCTTTTTGTGTTCTAAGGCAAGCTAGTTTGTAGGTGCTGTTTGGTACATCGATTTGTGTGTACCTTATGTTATATGTGTGGCTGTGAGGATATGGGTTGTTGTTACGAAGATCCCAAGGGCATGCTGGTTAGGTTGTTATAGAATCTAATTTGTGAATAAATTTTGGGATGTCTGCATTACTGACAATCATTGAATATGTCACAGTGAATAGATTTACAAAAAAAATGACTTACAGCCTTTCGGTCGCAATTGTTCTCATATGTTGAAAACCCAGTATAAGTTACAATATGCTCTGGAGACTACAGGAGGAACCTACTGTCTTTCTACCTGTATGTTAATGTGTTCTTGCCCCACTTTGGCCTTGAGGGGAAGAAGTTATAATTGGCAACATCTGGGACTCCGCAGCGTGGCTTCTTCATGATCTCCACTGTCTTCTGGTCAATCTCTCCTGTCTCTGGCAGGGAGAAGAACTTCTGCATTTTCTTTAGAGTGTCTTTGAGCACCATGAGGTTGCACCTGTCTTGTGGGCATCCGTAAAACTTGTTGAGGTAATGCTTTGAAAAGAAATAAAACAATTTAATTTAGGGATAGCAGGTGACGTAGCTGTGTAAGCTGTTGCCTCAAGACTCTAAATAGCCAGGGTCAAATCTCTGCTCTAGTACCCTTGAGTAAGGTGCTTACTCTAAAATGATAAAGTAAAAATTATCACGATATAAAATGCAAACAAAGCCTATGCTAAGTCTAAATTATATCAACAACATTTAAATGTGATTTGAGGATCTGCATTTCTCTGTGTTATTTCATTATAGACAACCTCAAACATTTAACTGCACTGTAAATATAAGTACTAATAAAAGTATATCCCTTATGGCATCCCATCCACACATGGCAATGGGCCATACTGAAAAAATATTAAGAATAAAAACAAAACAAGACAACAACAGTAATAATAATAATAATAATAATAATAATAATAATAATAAAAGAAGAAGAAGGAGAAGAATGAACCCCAACATCCTCAACTTTGAAAACTTACTGTGGAACACCCATTTCAGAAAACGTATCTTATAAAAAAGATGGTCTGTCACTTCAAGCGGCCAGAGGACATACCAGCGCCACCTCTTTGTCCGACTTGGGAACCGTGTCGTCTCCGGGGAACTTGATGATGGGCGACGGGGCGGCCGAGCTCAGCCGGTGACCGAGGAGCTGCAGGACTAACAGTCGCAGCAGGAGCTGCACCGAGAAGCTGCCGCTTGAGCTCATCTTGGAACAGGGAGGAGAAGCTAAAGGCAGCGGCGGTATCGGATGTGTGCGCGCCGCCGTGTGTCTGCGCTGTGTGCTCGCGCGCGCCTTTCCCTCCCTCATCTGCACATCGCGCTGCTCCGTCTGCGCTGTTCCGTCTGCGCTGCTACGTCTGCGCTGCTCCGTCTGCGCTGCTCAGACCGGGGAACGAGACGGGACACGTAGGGCGGGCGTGTTTACGCAGGAAATGTCACGTGCTTTATTGCACATTTACCAACGGCGTAGCACAAAATGTCTGGCCAGATGTACTTAGGAATGATAAAATTTATATATATATATATATATATATATATAACTGTTTTGATGTAGACGTGGACGTAACTTATAAGCGAAGCGAAGCTACACCGCGTTGGTGTGTTGACATGAACAGCGGTTATTACACAACGTGAGGGAGGAAGCTGTAAAAAGACGAAACATCTGAAGCGATTGTGGAAGTGGGAAAACGAGGCGGTTAAGGCTCCCTCTTTTTAACCACGGGAGTTCATAACTTGTTACTTAAAAACAGTTAATACTACAGGTTTAAAAACACTTTAATACCGTATATGACGCTAATGTGGGCTGAAAGTTTCACTTAAGTCGATACAACTTAAAGCAAGGACTTTTTTTACATAAAAAATGTTTGTTTTTTTTTTTTTCTTAAACGCCATAAATATAACTGTTGTGACGTAGAAAAGCTACCAAAAAGCACAGTGGACAGGTGCTTTGGCTCATACGCGATACACCCGGGAAAGGGCCTGGACCGCCTCTACCCCGCCATAGACAAAGGTTCACAAAAAGTGCACTCTGCTTTTCAATATGTTTATTATGTTTTTAGCACCTTTATTATTATTGGCCTCCTAAGGAAGAGCTGTCTCCTAACTGTAAGTAAGTTGGTCGCAAATTTTAGGGACAATTTACATTTGCTCTTATGCTCATAGGACAAGTCGTTTTTGTGAAGGCAGAAAGTGGCCTTCATGCAGGTGACAGGCAGTGTTATGGTTAAGCTCGTCGTGGCATAAAGCTGCTTGTTGCTGGTTAAAGTTTCTGGACATCCTGCTCTAAAAAGGTTAACCAGGTAGTGCTCAGTGTTGTTCTGCTAAAACACCATCTTACGTGATATACGTTACCTAATATTTCTAAAATACAGGCACTGGATCCAATGGGGTCTATTATAGAGACTGTCCTCAACTTATGACAATCAATAATAATAAATAATAGTAACAATAATATTAAAAAGCTGACAAAAATTGTCAAAAAATCTATTTTTAATGATTTCCAGGAATTCTGGTAAGTGAATTTAAAAACATGCTATTTAAAACACATGTACATGAACATCTTGTAATCTGGAATCTGCTGTATCTGTACAGCACATGTACGATGTGGTAGTGTAACAATAGGTTTTGCTGGCAGCAGTGCAAAAACATACACTTTGGCATTAAGTGAGGTGGACACTGTGTGCTGTGACATGGTGGCAGTGCCCTTGCACAGCCGGCAACCATCTTCTCGCATCTCACGCAGTATTAGTTGTTCTCACAAGTTGCCACAACCACCACCACATCCCAAGTCACACCACAGAGGGTTGAGATTATGTCGCTTGTGCTTACTGCATCTTGCTGTATTTAAAAAATGGTATGAACGTATGTACTTTTTTAAAAGAAGCTTTAGTAAGTGCTTTAGTAATACAGTGCTGAATTATTAAATATCGGTATGGATAATATACTATACTGTGGCCAGAAATAAAACAAAACAGATCAAAAACATGAACAAATCTTTGAAAAGAAGTTACTGTATGGTAGAGTATGTTAAAGTGTGTATATACTCTGTAAACATTGTATATTTATATGGTGTGAAATAGAATTATATCCAACCACTGAAATGGACATTGTGTATGGTTTTTGATGAAAAAGACAACAGAAAAGTGTAAATCATGTACTTTTCCAATTCTTTTTAGTTTTATTTCTAAATAACGGTGGGACTCAGCCACATCTGGGTTTTCTTTACAAATGGAGTGATTAGCGATATTAATTTATTATTCTTGGCAAACTTTCTGAAAAAATCTAATTCAATTTACACAACTCAAATTCAGTATTTCCAAAAATACTTGCTCCCCGATAAGTCACATTCTTTGTCTTCTTATTCACAAAAAGCCTTGTTGCTTCTACTCCCCTTCGAGCAGAGAAGGCCACATAGAGCCATCTGTTTTCGATCGCAAGTCAAGATTTACAACCTGCAGTGTTTGTCTGTGGCTTGTTAATAGTTATCACAAAACATACACTGAGATTGAATTGCAGCTGCTTAAATTCGAAAGGGTAATTGAAGGTGCAAGGGGAATTTGGTGGGTGAACATCAACTCTCCTTTATTGCCTCCCATAAAAATTGGTACAATCACATTTCTGGTGGATTCTTTTCAATGAGATAAAGAATCTTGACAATGAATTTGAAGGTGCAAACAGAAGAGCAGTTTGATCACAGTGAGCATTTAGAGACAAATGAGGCTGGGTCTGCTGCCCTCCCCTTATCACGAACCCTTTAACCTACTGGTTTTCATCTATCTTTCTTCCATAGGCAGGAAAAAATATTAGCAGTTTTGGGCAACAAAGCCAAGGAACCTTCTTCTCAGAGAATGACCCTATAATATACCTCTAACTACCACTTTCAACCTGTTATCCCTTCCTGGACAGGCTAAAATTCTAGGGGTTGGCCAAGAGAGTTTGGCCTCCTATCAGAGCCAGTGGCCTCCCTAATACAGGGGGAACCTATAGAAAAAGGTGGAAATAGCCCTGCACACTCTCCCCTTGAGTGTACCAGGTCACACTCTTTTTGGAATCCCAGTAGTCAGTAGTTCAGGTCACACTGTGTTGATTAAAAAAGGAATCGTATAAAGAGGCCCTGTCCCCACAAAGGGTTTCAACAACATAGGTGTGTGTGGATCTTGACTGCTCAAGCCTGTGGTTTCCTACCAGGCAAATCCTTATCTGTCAAATGTGATGCCTTTGTGCCAACTAGTAAAGACACTGCTGGTGCTCTCCAGGGAATATATCATTTGCATAGTGTTTTAAATTTTGACATCAATTCATGGCCCATGTGTTGGACATTGGGCTCTGCTCCCACTCTGAAGTCAGATTACATTTTGTTGAGAACACAAATTTCCCATGAAACAGGAAGGAAGTACATCATCTTATTATATATTGTTTAAAATTCAGTGGCTTGATAATAGATGGGTTAAAACACATTTGCTCAAGAATTTATAGGTTAAAATAGGTTAATAGGTCAATATATAGGTTAAAACACCTTTTGCTCTTGGTGAGCAGTAACAGGAAGTCGATTAAAAAGTTAATAAAACTTTCCCCTCATTCACGGTCATTAATTCTGTAACATAGATGCCCCTCAGGCTCAAACACTATTTACGTTAGATGTATGGCTGTGTCTTCCAAGGCCCATTCAAGGCCTTGAAGCACATCATCATAACTTGCAAGTCGTTCCTCAAAACCACATTTTTTTTTGCTGTGGACTTCTAACACATTTGGAATGGTCTTGAGGTCATCTACTTTATTTTATTTATATAAAATGAACTAGCTGAATTACCCTGTGTTACCTGGGCCAGAAAGTGAAAAGGTACAAAGTAATAACACTTTATCTATCACCAAACTGTTTCACCTATAAAGTAGTATGTACGTAATGCTAGTGCCGTTGACCCCCTCTCGGGTGGGAACAACCACATTTGGTGAAGAAGTATCTTTGTGCCAAATTTTAAGGCCGTGGCTTAAACAAAGCTGCACAGAAAAACAAACAGCTTATACTTTAAGTGCATGTGACTTGCGTGAATATCAATGACTGATGAAGATGAGCGCTGCAGTATCTTGGTGTAGAAGGTATGTGGCCTTAGAAGCTGGAAGCCTGGTCTACCACAGCACTAGTGAGCATCAGTAGAGGGTTTGTGTGACATATGTCTCATCTAGCTTGGTGCACAGGAAACATTGTGCTGTGATTCAAACCTTTGTTCCATGTCCCATAAGACATTTCCACACAGGTTCAGGTTATGGATCAAATGATATGAAGACGAGAGTAAAAGCTTCTTTGCGGTGAAAGACAGACATCTGGTGGCCATTTTTTAAAATTACAACGTAAGAAATAACAATATAAGTAAATGTGCTGACTTCTGTGTGATTTCAAGCTCTTAAAAAGGGAATATTTACTGTACATTATATACTTATGTAATTTAAATTTAATTTATTCATTTTAAGTTTGATTTAAAACAAAAATGAAAAACTAAATTGGCCTTTTCAATAAATATTTGTATCAAATGGGTGTGTCCAGCCTGTATGTAGTTGGAATTGGGTATCAATAAATCATACAACATACAATTGCAAACTAAAGTTTAACAACTCAATATAAATGTATTGACAGTTATAATTGAAACTGCACCGTTTTAATCTAAATTATCACTAGTTTTTAGTGGGCATCTTAAAGAAATAGCACACAACTTGCCCTGTAGATAATACGAGCATATTTTACATATTTCAAGCACAGCATTTTGAAAAGTGAGGGGAAAAGTAAGTTGAGAATTTGGGGTAATTGTAAAGGGAAGGATAGTTCATTTTATTACAACAGTTTTTCTGTACCTATATATAAAATCTCAGTTCACCTCTTCTTCATGTAACAGTATAATTGTTACATCAAACTGCATTATTACATCAACCACATCATTTCATGCCTCAGTAATGAACACACTTTCACAGAGACGGCTTCTTTACTCAGCTGCCCTCAAGCGGAGTTGCAGTGCAGTGCATCTCTGCATGACTGCTGCAAAGCACAGAGAGAAAAAGGCCTGCAATTTGGATTACTTTTAACTCCTTTTGACATCTCTATTTCTCCGCCGCTGGATTACCCGTTGACCGAGTATTGATGTGGAGTTGTTATAAGAAAAAAGCCAGAGGACTTATTTGAGAAGATCTGACAGAGTAGTAGCTCTCAAATAGGATTTTATAATGTGTTTCAAAGAGCAATTTCCCATATTGAGACACAGAAGTAATCTTTTTTTTATATCGAGCTATTTTCAACTTGGAAGTACACGTAATATCTATTTCCCTACCATTCATGTTCAGATACTTGCTGCCATTCCCCCCAAGCGATGCAGGGCAATGTGGCATCATCCTGGAGAGTGGCTCTCTGCGTGATTAAATGTACATCCACTCTTATTTCAGACAGGTGACGCTGAGACCCTGATGCTGTAAACTTGATTCCCACTCAGTGAACATCTGGGCACATATGAATATAAATTTGCAAGGAAACAGATTTAGGAAGATTGAATTGGTAAACTTTGATTTGCATGTAAATTGTTTCTTTTATTTGGTGTTTGTTGCCTGCCAAGGTTCCTTTAGACAGAAAAGTGAATTGAGAGCAGCTCAGCTGGCTCTGTGTGTGTGTGTGTGTGTGTGTGTGTGAACTTCAATTTTCCAGTCTTGCTCTATTTATGTATCAATTTATCTTTGCTGGTCAGTTGAGGTATGACTTTTTAAAATGTTATTTAAGTATTAAACACTGATTTCTGTTGTCTTTGATAGGTTAAAACCCACAAAAGACTAGCTTTTCTATGGTAGGGCTACAGAATGATTATTGCAATTTTAATCTGAAAAATTAACCCTTGAGCTATGTTGGGGTCAAATTTTACCCATTTAATACTTTTATCTATTATAACCATGCTTTGTTTCATTTGAGTGCCACAAGGCTCAATGACATCCTCCACACTAGGCATCTGAACACATAAAACTAATTATCAACAGTTCTATTGAACTTTGTAGGCTTCATTTGCACATCTGTGGTGTGTCCAGTCAGATCTGACTTTAGGAAATGAAAGAGTGAGACTATAGATTAAAGGCCCCAAAAGTGTCATGTCAAAACATGTAGAATTCAAGGGTTCAGACACAAGTGTTATCGTTTCAGGTAAATAGGGTCTATAGACCATAAACTGTTAATAGAAGAGTAGAATTTATGTTAATGACTCACATTAAACTTAGATTAAAAGTATAACAACATTAGGTGATCATGAATGTTTACAACTGCTGCATACAATTACAATGGAGGGGCAGGAAGACCTAAAGTAGAAATGTGGCTGAAACAAAGACCGAGACTTGTGGGATAATGTAAAGAAAGTGATAATTAAACAAAGAAGACCTTTATATGTGGGTTTAGATGAAACTCCATTTTGATGTGTGACAGTTCTAAGTAGGTTTGTGGCTCTCACTTGGACGTCAGACATTTCAGGCTAATTGAGGTCTGCATTGCTTGCTTCAGTATTCTCTCTGTACTCTTGGTGTGGAGGGAACGAAGGCAGGCTGGACATGAAGGGGACACTTCTTATCTCGGTCCAAAACTGTCTCTCCCCAGTGCTCCTGTTGCTACCCATCTAGCCAGCCTTGCCCCCCTGCATTCCTCAGCATCTGGCCTGACATGTATGGTGACATCAGTAAGAAATCGCATTTCTTTCACAATCCTGCTCCAATTCGTCTAACTTATTTGTATAGCAATTGAATTGGTGCAAACAGTAGCAGGAGTGCGTAGGGCAGCAGGGACTGTATTTTTTAGAGTTGCCTTTGGACACATAGGTCTAGGTTTGAATCCCAAATCCTGCTGTAGTAGCCTGGTGCCTACCCTCAGTTGATACTGTAAAAATGATCTAGCTATGTAACTGAGCAAATTGGTGTAAGTGCCTTAAAATTGTAAGTCCATTGGGAACAAAAGTGTGAGATATATGATGCAGTCCTATGCTGACATCCTCCTGTTCAGGATATGAGAATTTGTCTTTCTGAGGAATTTGCTTTAAGACATCTTTGTTGGTTTATGAGTATTTTTACTTTTTTTTCTGCATTTATAGGGGCCACATTTGGATTTAGCATACCTTTCAACAGCTGACGGGTGCAAGACGATCAACCCCATGTAGTTATAGTTTGGCTCGTGCTGTGTTAAGTTCTCAACCTCCGTTACCCATTTTTTGTCAGTTTATCCTATATTTTTTATAGTTTTTTTTTGCATTAACTGTTCAATTTAATACATAAACACTGAGTATGTTTTGTTTGTGAGAGGTTTTTAAGTGTATAGCTACACAATAGCTGAACAAGCTTCCATAGACAGCCACACAGTAGTGAAGGGAAACTGCGATATGATATTAAATGTTAACTACTGAAGTAACTATATTCATTTTAAAGGGATTTGGTGATATTCATGAGCTGTATGAGAACTGACCTTGCAAAAGGGTTTCAGGATAAATTGCTATCATAAGATGGGAAAGAGTGTTAATCTTATTATATGGAAAAGCAACTAAAAATATTACAAAAAGTAAAAAAGGGGGCAGTTTCGTAGCCTAGCACCCACTGCTTCCGGAAGAGGCTCCAGATCACTGTGGCCCTGGATAAGTGAAAACGGAAGGATTAATGGATGGTAAAATTTTTTTAAAAAATGAAAAACTAAATTCTTATTCACTTCTCATGTTCAAAGAAAATCCTGGGAAAAATATTTACCATAACACACTTGACAAAATGGAGAAGCTGTAGCACAGTTGGTACCAGTATGCTACCAGAGCTTTTTGGTTGCTTTTTTGTGCTGCAAAGCAGAATGAGATCCCTACAGAAACAGCATAGCAGGTTAACTGCCTGAAGACGGAGAGAGCTGGAGGAAATTAAACCTCCATTAGCAGCTCATAAACAGATGCTGTGTTTGACATGTCTTTATTAGTCTGCTAATCATCTCAACACGTTTTCAGAAAGACCAACAAAGCATTGCTGAGTAAATGAAGCCCACATCATGCAAACCAGTAAATTGTTGTTTTTAAATCTAATTTTGTTAAGTAGTTTGTTTACAGCCTGACGTAGCACGTTTTGTATTACCAGAAATAAATGCAGTAATAAATTAAGAAACATACATCGATTAACTTAAACATATTTAATGTTCCAAGGGAAGTGGAGCCTAAGAGAGCCACATAAGGACAAATAGAGTTCTGCATAATGCACTAACCGTGTTGGAATAGAAGCCAACAAACCATTTGCTTCACTAACACAAAGTTTTGACTGACATTTTAATTTATATTGAACTCAGAAAGAGATATTACTCAATTATTTCTTATTTAGCACCTTACTTTACTTTCCCTCTAACTGCTCCTTGTAAACACAGATGAAATAATGCATTCCATTATATGCCATGAATAGATCTGTGTCTCTGGAGCCCTTCCTCTCTCTGAATAATAGGTCAACAGCTGTATTTGAAAAATTAATCACATTCTTGGCAATTGCAAAGGTTAGCTGTGGCACCTCTCTAGATGCAATTGGAAACTGTGATCAGTAGGAACTCTCCATGGAAATGAAAATAGACGGGGCTGATGAGAACAGCATGTCAATGATTTGTGAGTGTTTATGCATAGGCTGGTGTTGGGGGTTGCAGTCGCACGGTGAAAATGATGCACTTCAGCATCCGGCTTGCATTGCAGCAACACTGAGGAATCGCCAAACTACAGTGAGACCGAGATTGAAACATGAAGCTTTCGATGTCCTATCAAAGGTTTGGGAAATGCTTTCGTTGGGAAAGTGTCAGCGTACGTTAAACTAAACATAAACCTTGTTCTGAGGAGTTGGACAATTAACTTAAGAGCAAGGCCACTGGAGAAAATGTTTTATGGGCAAAGCACTTCCAATGTTTTCTTTTTATTTTGTAGAAAAATATTTTGACTCTTTGTGTATTAAAATGTATATGTGTAGAAATGACAATTAATTGTGACACATCTGAAAGCCCATTGTTACAGATCTCAATCTGGCTGCTCCTGTTTCTTCAAGCAAAGCAAGTTCTCTTGTGTTCTGAAAGTGCCGTTCAGGTAAACCCACGACTCTAAAATTGTATTAATCGGCGAGTACAGGATCCTCAAGTTGTGGACACGGCTTCAACAGTAAATCTATCTGTAGTTTGATTTACTCATAAAACCAGTCCCTATAATACTACACTGCAATCTTTATCTATAAAGCTGAGACTTTTTTTGTTTGCCTGTTTGTTTTTTGCGCATGCCTGTGTTTTTCAAAGCACAGACTTGAAATTTGACACGCAAGTAATTCTCACCCTGTTAGGTTTTCACATAGTGAAACACACATGCATGCACACACATTGCAGGACTGAAAGTGGTAACAGGGAGTTTTATGATGCACACAGCGCAATGGCCAGTTTACAAACATAAGGGTAAAAAAGTTTGGTGATATGTGTTTTGTTTTCCTCTTTCTTCTTTCCACCTTTCCACTAAACTACTCTGCGGGGTCTGCCTGTTCAACAGCATTAACAATATTAAATGTAACCACTTTAAAGGTAATACAGTTCATTGATGTATAATGTGTTGTTATTATTTACCTTTCCACTTTCTGATCCATGCAGCCCCAGGTAACTCAGCTGGTGCTTAATAATATAAATGTATCTTCATTTATTCACAGGTAGGATCTGTAAAAATGGTATATTCAGTTTAAAATTCTTGCTTAGACTTTATTTATTCCATTTTCATCAACCTCTTGTTCTATGCAGGTCACTATGGTCCAGGTACAATATGAGACGTGGAACATGCTGGATGGGACACCAGTCTGCTATCTGGCATGTTTCAGTTTGATTATTAATTTTTCAGTGCATAAAAGCACAACATAGATTTGCCATGGTTTATTTACAGGGTAGGTTCTGTACAAGTCTCGGCTATAACTTTAACAAATAAAAAATACCCTGAGTGATGTAACTTTGAGTTACATTAAAACTGTAACTGAACCTAAAATCAGTTTTTGACTGAAATTAAAATGTCCTTTTTGTCATCGTGTTATTGAACACCGTGAAATGCCAGAGAGCAGCTGTAAAAGCAATTAAACTCAGTAGAATTAAAACTGTCTCACATTCCTCCTTTTTTGGTTCTATAACAAATCTATTACACTTCAAGTGGTTTAAACAAATCTTACTAGCACCTTATGAAACATATCTCCTCCATGAATACTATTTTTCCTCTGCAATGTGAAATGTGAGGTTTCTCAAACCAACTTACAGTTTTAATTCCTGTATCTGCATATCCACAGAGTGCATATCAGACGCTGGCAGAGCATGTGTGTGGTTTAGTCATTTTGTTACATATCTGTAAGCTACACATCATCTACTTTTGCAACGCAACAGAGAGTCAAATTTCAGTTATACAGGCACGACAAACACATCACATCTCAGTGTGACCTGTGGTCCAGTGTTGCAGTAGTATAACCAGTGAATTTTGTGTGCGCTAGTATGGCTGTCCTGCTGTGTGTTTCTGGGAGAGTGTCATTGGTTGGGGTGAAGAATAGGGCATCGCGGTGTTGCAGTGTGAGACACAATGATCACATATGTGCCTAGGTGCCGTGTCTGCCCTTCCTTCTACCTTCCCTCTTCTAGTATGACACTTCAGTGTCCCCTGGAGTGGTTTGCAAAGTGTACGCGACCGGTGGCCCAAATGATGTTCTACTCCAAAGGCCTTTGTAGAAGGGGATAGGAGGGGCACAGGTAATATCCAGGATGTCACAATACCAGGACTCACCCTAGGTAGGTTACTTTTTTCTGCACTTTTCTATGTGACATGACAAAATGCAAACAAGAGGCAGCACCTAAAACCATGACAATAGATTGGTTCAGTTATCTAGATTTGTGTTATTTACTATAAATACACACAAAGTGTGTATCATGCCAGTCAGACAGCTTATTTCTACCATGCAAGGAGGTGTTCGGTCTGGCCCCACCTACCTGCATTAATAAGAAAACAGAACACGCGCCTTAACTTTAATTTATATGGTTCTCTGTAGAATTATTATTATTCCTCAGATCTTGCCTGTAACATTTGACCTATGAAGAAATTAACTTTGTCTCATTCCTAAGTACAGTAATACATCAAGCTATAATCTTCACAATAGATGAATCATATCTCATATTACACAAGGCGAACATATTAATATTTCTTATTTTTCTAATTTTTCCTGTCTGGCCATCTGTGTATGTTAAATCTGACTAAAATTAATCCCAAGATCCTATTGGAATGTGAGGCAGGTGTCTTCTGTTATACAAGTATGAGTAAATAAAAGCCAATACCAAGATATAATCTCACACTTTTTGTCCTATATCTTTCTAATATACGGTTACTTTGTGAAGGTATAATGCTGTGCCAGACTGTGTGATGCTGGCAGTTCATGATGGGGGTTTCACTTTGTGGGAATGTCACTGGTGTATGAAATTGCTTTATGTGTCCTCAGATCCAATGCTAAATCATTTAAGAAATGATCACCCCAAATGCAGTTTTCGACCTACATTCTGGCTTTAGTAACAAGGCTCCAGTGATTATTTTTCCTGGAATCACCCACTCCCGGATGGATCGAGCTCAGGCAGCGGCGGTGGTGGTGGGGGGGTGGTACTGATTTACTTTCAGGAATGTAGCATTTCTCTGTTTCTGTGACACCAGGGTACCAGGACAGACTGGTGTCCTACTGCTTCCCTGACATATTGTATCTTTTTCTTGAACATGTCTGTGGTCTGGCCTCTAGGATGGTCCCAGGTATGCGGATGGGCTGTGGTTCTGTAGCCTATTACCTGTCTACAGGAGAACAAAGTGCGTCTCCAAGTGGCATATCTCCTGCTCTATACCTCACACATTCTGTATATATCCACGTGCCTTTTTCAACTGCTTTGAAAATAAATGTTTTAATGATAATAGGCAGCAGGTGGTGTAGCAGTTAGCCTCATTCTCAAAGAACCCAACTTCAAATCCCACTTAATGGCGAAGAACCTATGAACAAGGTACTTGCCCTGAGTCGATAAAGTCAAAAATATCATGGTGTATAAACGATTAAATCAATCTAATGATCTTAATGCCAGAAGTCTGAGGTGAACATCAGCTAAATAAATACATGCATTGAAAGCTGCTGCCTAATGTCTGCAGCTATCTGGAAATATGTGCTTTGCTTGGACTCAGGTTAGAGTCCAATGTGATAACTTTAACTTACTCCATATGCATAAAGATCGTTTTAAATTTGAGAATTTGAAACATATGCAGTTTTGCAAAGGGAGCGTATGTGACTTGTTAAATAATGTGCCAAACACTACTTTCCTTTGTTTGCAATAATCAATTCCAGTTTTAATTTGGATCAGATTCGAGTTTCACTTCTTACGGATTGCGTGTCCTGTGTAGGTTGTACAATGCCTATGCTGAAATTGTAAAATGTGCAATTAAATCACATTTCTTGGTTTCAGGGTCCCCCCCCAACTCAGTTAATAGGTGTGAGGGCAGCATTGTGGCGCAAGAATGTTGTTAATTTCCCCTAAATAATGCTAGATTTAATTTACGCAGTTCATTTTCTATAACACATTTGGTGGTTGAGGGTGGCAATTTGAAGATTCACAATGGAGTCTTTGTCCTGGTGTGGCGTGTTGATTAGAACTCCGAGAGGGTCTATGACAATGGATTCCTTTAGCTTTTCAGAGGTGCCATCTCCGACCGTTGTGGGTCAGTTACTCGTTCGCTAGTGTATGCAAAGTAATTCATTTCTGGCATTATCCAAATAATGACATATTTTGGGAATTATAAATAGGGATGTTTCTGCGGATGGTTCCTCAAGAGTTATTTAGAAAGTGATTTAGCCCCCGGTGGCCTTAGATCCTGGAGGCACTGGTCTTCTCCACCTATGACGCCACCTGCTAATGGAAAAGAGCCGTTTGTATTGTTTAATCAATAGAATGATTTTTATACAGACAGAATAATCATATTCCTCAGCGTTAAGCAGAAAGTTAACAACCCGACATACAACTAATGTATAAAGTACTTAGACATTGAGGAATGAAGGACTTTTAACATTTTTTATTGATTAGCAGAGCAGCATGTGGTCACAGCAACATCCAGAAAGAAATTGCTAATACAGCTTCGTGCATAAAACAAGGGCAAGAGGTTAGAGTATAGAATTTACTGCTCAGTATGCAAACCAGTTTCATTAAGTGCCATCATTTTCCATTTACAAACATTTCCGTTTATTGATAATCAAAACTTTATTAACATCCAATACTTAAAATACTGCTCTTAGATATTCCAACACAACAACCAACACATTAAAAAATAAAATAAGATGATCCAACTGCTAGGACAAAAGTGAAAATACATCATTCTTTGTTCACAAAATAAATTCATTATTAAAATGATATCCAAAATCACATATAAAGTCATCTACATCAACTCATCAGCAATTCAACCTCCATATTTCATATAAATGATTAGGACACCATTCAACACCATATACTCATATTATATTCTTACATTCTAATAAATTTGAAAATAAATTTAGTTTCATATCTATGTCGGGAGACTGCTGTCTTTCTCTAGGTTTCTCCACCACAGTCAAAGAGTATTCCTGATGGTGATCTTTATCCCCTGAATTGTCATTCTTGCTGATGTGGCCATCATCGTCCTTGAAGTCTTTGGAGCTGTCAATATCTGGAGAGCTGAGGTACCTAACAAAACAACTCTGTTCCACCTTGCTAGGGCAGTGAAAGAGCCACCCAAAACCTTGCGCCTTTGGCTCCATGGGCTACGCAACTAAAAACACCGGTACTTCATTTTGATGTAGTCCAAAGGCTGAAAAACATGTCTTTATTCATGCACCACAAAGTGCAACACACACAAAAACCTTTAGTCCTCCCGTTTTGGGACTTTTGGTGGTGACTTGTGACTGCTGTTCCTTTTTGCCAATGCAGTCTGTCCATGTTTGACATATGCTGTCATTGTTTTTGAGACTGTTACCCTTGACATATTATATAGTTTTGGAGTTTTTGTAACCTGCAGATGAACCTGCACTTTAGGCGCCAACTATCTGGCCTCTTTAGAACTTTGATAGTTGTCTCATGTTGCTTTAATGACATACATTTCAAGTTTGTAACTGAAAGACTCTTTCATAGCGACGTGTGCTGCAAATCGGCAATCAGCCTGATATGACCCACCTTTACAGCTCCGTTTCTAAGTGTTATTCAGTTATTTCTCAATTTAACTCTTTTCAGTTACCGCAATCCCTCAGTATCCTAATCTAATTTGTCCCCGAAAACATGTCGGATACCAAATTTTTTGGATATCAAGTCCCATTATTTTAAATGGAATAAATGATCTCTGTGCTCCAAAAAAACTTTGTAGTGCTATTGGCTTGCACCAAATGTACATCCAGTCAGTATTTTTATTGTTGCTGGTGATTTCAGCCATGGAAAACAGTTCTTCCCAAATTGTACAAACATGTTTATTGTTCTATATTGGACCTTGTTTGCACAAGCACAGTGTGTACAAGGTCACCCCACAACCTGGCACAATCTGACCACATTTCTTTGCTGCTGGTCCCTGCATAGCCAGTTGTGATAAGAGCTAAATCAGACACCAAACAAATAAAAGTGGCTGTGTAAGAAGTGCTGCAGGACTATTTTAATAATGCAGATGAGAACATGTTTAAGTCTACTGCTATGTAAAGGGACTGTCTGGACTTAGAGAAACACACATCATCTGTCACTGGCTACATCAGCAAATGTGTGAATGATATCGTGACCACCAAAACATCACTATTCAACTCAACTTGGCTGAATTCTTAGGTCCATTCACTGCTGATGGCCTGCAATGTTTCATTTATATCGGGTGATGGAATGGCACCGATAGCAGCCAGGGCCAATCACACAAGTGACATCAGAAAGGCCAAGGCAATCTTTACCCAGAGGATCCAGGAGCACTTTGTAAACAATTGCACAAGAAGGATGTGACAGGGTATACAAACAATCACCAACTACAAGGGAAGGAACAACACTGTCAGAATGTGTCTCTGCCTAAAGTGGTGAATGACTTCTAAGCCCAGTTTGAGGCTCTCAACACCACTTCAGCTATAAAAGCAGCACCTCACCCTGACAACAAGGTACTGTCTGTTTTCCTAGCTGATGTGAGAAGAATTCTGGTAAGAGTTAACAGACAGAAAGCTGCATGTCCTAATGGTATTCCCCAGCTACATGTGGAAAGAGTGTGCTAGTGAACTGGTGGAGGTCTTCACTGACATATTTAACACCTCTCTGGCTCAAGCTGTTGTCTCCAAGTGTTTCAAATCCACCATCATCACCCCAGTCCTTGATATCCTGCTTCAATGACTATCATCCCCATTCATCATAAAGTGCTTCACGTCACGTCACAAATTAAGGCCTGCACCCCACTATCCGCATTAGACCCAGACCAGTATGCCTATCACTACAACAGATTGATTGAAGACACCATTTCTCTTGCAGTACATCTGGCCCTATCCCATCTGGAGGTTAAAGACTGATATGTCAGAATACTTCTCACTGGTCAGCAAACTGTCCTTACTGGGTGTGAACAGTCTTCTCTGTAACTGTATCCAGAAATTCCAGACCAATAGGCTGCAAGTCGTGAGAATCTATAGCAACACTTCCCACACCACTATCTTGAACACATGTGCCCTATAAGGCTGTATGCTCAGCCAACAGGTGTTTAACCTCCAAACTCACAACTGTTTTGCCAAATGCAACAGCAACCTTATCATAAAGGATGCTGGGAACCCCACAGCTATGGGTCTCAATTCCCATGTGTCTCTCAATGTCAACAAAACCCAAGGAGATTATTGTTGACTTTAAAAGAATTCAAACCTTTTACACTGTTCTATACATTGGCTGTTCAGCAGTGGAGCTGATGCATAGCTTCAAGTTCTAGGGTGTGTACATCACCAAAAACCTCTCCTGGACCCACAACACAACCAACTCTAAAAGACTCAACAGGGTTTCCGTTTTCTACTGAGACTGAAAAGAGCTGGACTTCCATCCCCCATCCTCTACAGCTTCTACAGATGTGCCGTAGTGAGCATCCTGACTTCCTGCATCTTGGTCTGGTATGGGATGTGCACTGCCTGTAACCGAGGAGCTTTGCAGAGGGTAGTGAAGACTTCACGGTCCATCACTAAGACTTCACTGCCCACTATCTAGACAAACCTACAAAGCCTACAGTGCTTGTATCATCACCAAAGACCCTTTCTACCTGTCCATCATCTGTTTTCCTTACTGCCATCCAGAAAATGTCATCATATCCTATTTGTGGACCAACTTTAACAGGCTCAGGAACAACTTTTTCCTGCAAGCTGTCAGTCTGTGGAAATCTGGAAAGCATAGAGACTGATTGCCACCACCACCACCACTGACTACACTCCTACTTTATCATCAAAGTGAAGTAGCTTAGAAGCCTCACATATGTCCCAGCTATAGCAGCAATGGACCCATCTAATTTCAGTACCTGGATTTAAAAGTGGAATGTTGGAAACCATTCCCTGTGTTGTACAACTCTGCCTTTCTGTGGTCTTAGGTATAAATAGGACCAAGGGACACAGTGGCACAGCAAGTGAAACTTGTACCTAACAGCTCCCGAGCTGCTTGCCTGGAGTGGTTTGAGTCCAGTTTACGATGTGTTGAGTTTGTATGTTCTCCCTCTGTTTGCACCTTTGAAATGTGCACAGAAGAAAATAAAGGCAAACCAGTTATGTTCCTCCTTGCCTTGGAAACCAAGCCGGTGGTTGTCTTTGAGTCAGATTCGAGGGGCACTTCCACACGCATAAATAGGAGAAGTGATTTTTATGGAAAAGTTAAGAGTGTTGTTTGACTAAGCTGCCTCCTCCTGGTAACTACAAAAGTGATACTTTTGCTTGTTTTCCTGGAGCCTTCGCCGCCAAAATTCCTGTGGCCTGTACTTGTGAGGATCATTTTGAGTTTCTTATATGTATTAGCAGTGTACTAAGGGAATAATATTACTATGGTTGTGTGTCTGTGTCATAGTTCCTGGGGTGCAAGACACTGTCACACAGGCAGTTGAAGATGTACCACCTTAGCTAATGGTCAGTGAGGACCTGATGTTTTCAGTTATCTCAGATAAATGGCCTAAAATGTTTAACTGCTTCTGTAGAAAATATGACTCGAGTAAGTTTGACTTTTAGCTGGTCCCTCTTCTTTTGATGGTAAAATGCCCAAAAAGTCTATTTTTGCTGGGTCACAATCACTTAAGTGAATTTATGTTCACCAATCAATGTTGTCAAGTTCTGGTTTCTATTTGTTTCACAAGATATAATTTTTTGTAAGCAGTCTAAAAGCCCTGTGTAAATTATAGCACCTTGGGTCTCTCTGTAGTCTTGTCTGAGTGTGCAGATGAGTCCCCAGTGGCATTAAATAAAGTTTGTTGCATATTCACTCTCTTGCTTGTGATTTCCAGTTTTACCAACAACATACTGCATTAAGTCTCCTTGTTGCCATCAAGTGCTGACAGGCTCCACAGGGCCTCAAACTTGCTGCAGATGGTGTAGAGAAAATTGTCACGATAACTTCCACCTTCCTTGCTGCATGGGTGTCCTGGAGTCTGCCAGTGCCAGTGGAGTTGACAGCAGTCCTGGACACCCAAGGCTGAGCTTGTACTCGATGCAACACAATACATGTGAGACGACAGTTGGATCATCTGGGACCAGCTAAGAGTATTTCCAATTATGGTATATGAGGCTGGATTTTCCCTTCTTGAATTTCATATTGACATAGGCGATTTTACCCTAACAAAAATTACTTGCTTCTCTACTACAAGAATAGTCACAAACTTGTAGAAATGTTACCCTTTCTGATGTCACTCGTCTGTCCACCACTAACTACCCCTGTCAGTTATGGGCTAGAAGCCCTGTAATCCCTGGAGTTTACAGAAACCTCTTGGGAAATATTTCATTCTGTGTTAATCTGGTAGTGAATTCCTCTCTGTTGCCCAGATGAGGCATCCTTGTGTTGCATGTTCTTTGGGAAATTAAGCGCACTACAAGGGATTCACTGAGAGGTGGATTCGTTCTGATTTTAACAAGGCACAAGCACACATGGAACATACTGGCCTGGATTTAAGGAACTGCAGGGGTTTAGAAGGGCTGTAAAAAGATGGTGTTAGGGTAAAAGGAGGGGCATGGAAGTCAAATTAAATCATACCAATCAAACTGGAGATGAGATGAGGTGCTTTTGCACAGCTTAGACTTTCCGCTGTGAGGTCACAGAAAGAGAACATGCAAGATGTTTTAGAAGAGACCTTAATTTCACAAGAAAAAAACTTAAACAGTCATACTCCAAAATCACTTTGGTTGCTACTTAGAAATCGTATACAAGTTAAATGGTATTTCTGCTAAATTTCCAGTTTACTTGTTCATCAATGAAACTTTTCCTCAATAAGTTGTTGTCTTGTTGGCAAGACTAATAACAATACTCTATGGACGTTTTGTTAAAACTGGGCATCTGTTTTAATTACTTGATAAATGCCATTTTTTGCTATCAGTTATTTCGTGCTTGCATTATACTTTGTCCTGGCAAAATGAATGAGGATGAATCATCTGACCTTTGCACAAGATCATGCAGATAAGACCATAGAAGGACCTTCCCATCTAGGGGTATATGCTGTGTTCCTGTCTCGGACTTTGAGGCAGGTAAGGTCTTGGGACACCAAGACAATACTTAGAAGGCGTTGGCCTGGATGGACTGGTGAATAAACAATGACAGATCTCTGGGATTTTCTACTTCAAGGTGCTATTTTTTAAGGTTGACTTACAAAGGCACAACAGCTTGATCATGTTTCCTATTTCATGTCTTGTTACCTATCAGTATAAATACAGACCACCATCCATGCTTTGTGAACGTAATTACTCTATTTTTGAGATAGATTCAGTCCGTGACATTGCATTCATCATTCCTGTCACCTTAAACGTAGAGATCATAGAGTACTTTCTCGTATTCTTTTGTTCGTGTGAACTTCTATAAGTCATCAGTTCTGAGCCAAGTGCTCTTTGTTTCATGTGACAAGGCAAGTCCGTAATGAATGATGGACTAATGCTCCTCAAACAGAAGGGTTACCTTGTTAGCAAAAGGCAGCTTCATTACTATTTCAAACCAAACTCTTTGGTAAAAACATGTGTTGCCTTTCAGTCTGCTTGCACATTCATGTTTGACATTGAAGGGGTATCTCTTTCTTTTTCCCTTTTTTCAAGGGCGGCTGCGGTAAATGCCAAAACAATTTCTGCCATGAGTGTATGAAATGTGCACTGGACAATATCTGAATTGGATCTGGCTAAGTTATTCTTGACAAACAAGTGTTAATAAGAAGAATGATGCAGCATACTGAGTTTACAGCATATATACGCTAGCAAACTAATCTAAGAACAGTTGTTTGGCCCTCAGCTTTTGCCCTGAGAAGAGCTGTTATCCATGTTCTATCCTTGTTCAACTGCAATAAACATAGATTGTCGACTTAGAAAATACATGGGAAAAAGATTTAGTTGCTGCTCAGTAGATAATATTTTTTGTATGTCATTTCTGTGGACACTGGATTAAGAATGTCACCGTTGTTTAAAATCTGTGGAAAGAATATTAGTACAATTGGGGTCAGAGTCAATGTTTTTCACCTCGAGCAGACATATTTAGGCAACACTGAGGGGACTGAAATACTGAAGAAAGCATATTTGCTGCTATAGCTAGAACATATGTGAGGTTTCTGCTAAGCTACTTCACTTTGATGGTAGAGCAGGAGGGTAGTCCACAAAATATATACAAAATTAATAGCCAAATTTGGCTTCTTAAGAATTATGTTGAGATGGTTCCACAGTGAGTGAAAAGAAACAGCTTCAGATATCTTATTTCCCAACTCTGTTTATTACTTTTTCAGCTAAATAACAATAATATTAATTCATTCCTCTATCCATTGTCATTATCCACTCTATCCTGGTCAGGAACATTGTGGTCTATAGCCTATTCGGGAATTATTGGGTGCTAGGTTATGAAACTACACCCTAGATGGGATGCCATTCCACTGCAGGATGGCCATGCATGTATGCAGTCACACACAGTGAGCAATTTAGAGCTATAAATTAACACGTCTTTGGATTGTAGGAGGAAACTCACATAAACACAGGTAGAACATTCAAACTCCACACAGACTTACAGTAACTGGATTCGCACCCATGTCCAGACACCCCGGGGCTGTGAGGCAGCAGTGCGACTCTCTGCACTACTATGCTTCCTCTTATTCATTCTTATTTCTTACGACAGTGATCTTGTCTTTGAGTAGGTACTGTAATAGGTAGGGCCGTAGCCTTGCAATCCGAAAGACCCAGGTTCTGATCTATTTTCAATCAAATTTTTAAATAGATTTTTCAAACCTTGAACAACACACAGCCTGAATTTCTCCTATAGGAAACTGTCCTGCTTTTTACCTGGATTAATTGCTTCTTACAGCACATTGTATACAGCTTCAGACAAAGCTGGCAGCAAAATATAAAATAATGTATTAGAGTTTCAACACAAGTAATGGTAAAAAAATAGTTTTTTAAGCACCACTTAAGTGTAATTGTGAGTATTATTAATTAATTTCGCAAATGATTTTATTTGCCCAAGGATACATGCAATGCTAGACAAGCAACTTAAATTGCTTCAAGAATTAAGAATCAAGAATTATATTGCCTTAATACAATAAATATAAAAAAACAGAACGATAAATAAATATAAATATATATTTTAATATAAATACAGAAAATGTGAAAAGGCATCGAAAACATGTAGGAATAGACAAATATAAAGATAGGAACAGGTATAGAACAGATGTGAAACTTCAGTGCAAACATCATAATGTAAATATACAGCAATGCAAAGGTTTGGTGGTCATGGGTGGCTGTAGTGGTGATCGGACTTGAAATATTAGAGTGCAGCAGCCTGACAGCCTGTAGTATTATTGAACCTGGTGGTTTTGGCCCTCCGACTGTGATAGTGTCTCCCAGATGGCAGCACTGAAAATAGATGGTGGAGAGGTTGTGATGGGTCTGTGGTGATGGTGAGAGTTCTCCTGGCACACAGCTTGTTGTAGGAGTCCTGGATGGTGGGTAGTGAGGTCCTGGTGATGGACTGGGCAGGCTTTACTACTCTTTGCAGAGCTCCTTGGTCAGAGACGGTATGGTTCCTATACCAGACTGAGATGCAAGAGGTCAGGATGCCCTCTAATGGCACCTATAGAACCTGGTGAGGATGATGGGGTAGAAGCTCAGATCTTTTCAAGTCTCCTCAAGAAGTGGAAAGCTATTCACCAGGGGCTAGGGGATGATGGTATTAAATGCTGAACTGCTGATAGTTGATAATGTAGTTGCTGCTGTGTTTGTGAGTTAGGAGAGTAAGTGGCGGGGGGGGGGCACATCCTTATGGTGCACTTGTGTTCAAAACAATGGTGTAGGATGTTTGCAGACCCTTTCTTTGGCACCCCCAAATTCACTGTGTGGCAGAATTATTTATCGTAGTAACTATACACACTATACCGTGTAATCTAAAGAAACATAATGATGGGTAAAAATGCAGTCAACTGCTACATGCTACATTTTATTCAAATTTTCTGCTTTAATTAATAAATACTTTCAAATCTTCCAACACTGCATGAGTGTCTACCAGTAACAGCAGCTCTGCATGCTTTTGTGGCTTTTTTAGGGTTTCTTTAAAGTTTCTTTGCTGTTTTTGTTAGTGTCTGTAATATTTTGTCTTTTGTTTGGGTCTTGTTTTTTGTGAAAGCAATAAAAGATGCACTATGTACAACGGACCTGACACCTCAGCCCAACATCACTTTCTGTGTGATGTCCAGGGACTTCAATGATGCCTCCCTTGCCTCCACTTTGCCCTGCTTCTCTCAGTTTGTTCACTACAGTATGAGACAACAATAGACTGGACCTCCTGTATGCTAATATCAGAGGCATCCAAAAAGGCTGCACTTCCACAACTTGGCAGATCAGATCATAACCTTATCCTCTGTACTCCCAATTATAAGCCAGTGGTCAGACAACATCCAATGGTCACCAGGACTTTGAGGTTATGGACAAAGGTGGTGGAAGTAGCCCTGCAGAATAGCTCAAGGAAATGGACTGAGAGATGTTCTGAGATTCATATGGTAAGGACGCTGAGGGTCTAAACCACTGTTTAACTGATAACAAGAAACCATGGATTACAAAAGATTTGAAAGGCCTCTTGAACATGAAGAAGTAGGCATTCAGATCAGGCTCTGTGGGAGAGGAGATCTGCCTAAGAGAAAGTAAAGCAAAAGCTCCAGCAAAACAAATTGAAAAAAGGTTTGAGGAAGATCATGGGCTGCAAACAGTTCACGAAGGAAGCAATAAAGGAAACTTTAGATGAAGTGAATGAACTGAATCAGTTCTTCAACATCTGTATGGTTGACCCCTGTTATTTTTTGTCTGTTTGTTTGTTTGTTCTTCATGCACAGCTTTGTTTTTCAAGCAGACACAGACTTGAAATTTGGCACACAAGTACTTCTCACACTCAGTGAGGTTTTTGTGCGGCCAAATTCATTAAACTCTAAAAAGGTTACTTAATATTTTAAAAATGTAAAATTTTCTCACTGAAAGGCTCAGAAAGCCAGGAGTAATGACATCAGATGCAACACATAGTAATGTCACACACACAGTACTAAGACATGCTGACACATTTTGTCACACCCCAAACACGAGTCTGATGCCATGCACGCTACTTATTAGACATGGATGGATTTTTTTCACCCCACACACACACACACACACACACACACACACACAGTGTTGCACACGTTATTGAAGTGTGCCTCATGGCAGTTTTCAGCTGATTTCTCAAGACAAAGACAAACAGGCCATTTCACACACACACACACACCATTGCACCCTGCATCCAGGTGTGGAATGAACCTGCTGGTTTGCGTTGTAGGCCACCACAGTACTTAATCTGAAATTTGTGGTAAAAGTGTTTGTTAAAGTGCAAAAACGAAAAAGGGAGCAAATAATTTATACAATATTTAAAAAAAGTCCCTCTACATGAGATTTGCTAGACCATTAGCAAGCCTTGATCTCAGCAACCTCCAAAACAACAAAATGGACTCCTTAAATAGCCTCCTCTTTTGCTTTAGGAAAGACTAAACCACTTTACTCAAAAGGTTACCACAATAATACAGCAAATATGGATGACAATATCGCACAAGAAGTCTATAGATACCTGACACTGATAGTGAAATACATGGTCACATAGTTATGAACAAAACAAACATGACAAAAATCCCCAAATATGGATTTTTTTAATTCAGCGGCATGTTTAACTTAAAAACAGACAGCATGTAAGGCCGCTTAAAATCAAACTAAAGCCCTTCGCCCAACCTAACAGTGATACAGTGACTGTGGGTTAAGCATTGCAAAGTTTACAGACAACAGAGGGGAAAGTTGAATGTGTGTTGAGTGTTTGCATCTGAAAAGGAAATGTAGCAGACTTAGATGTTTATCTAAGCTGTTTAGACTGAGTATGTTATCATGTAAACCTTTAACTGTGGCAGACCTGCTCTGTAACACACACATGCACATTGCACAGCACACACATTAGTGAAGTGAGCCTCATAGCAGTCCCCAGCTAATTTGTCAAGATGAAGAAAAATGGGTCACTTATACAAATGTATAAATAAATATATACACAGTGCATTAGACCGCATGCAGAAAAGACTGATAGTTCTGCTTAAGATTCAAGAGGTATAATGTTGGGGGAATGAGAATACAGTAATGTAGTCTAGGCTTTTTTGGAGGATTGCTAGGTTCATGCTCTTTGACTAGAAGAGCTTGGCGGTTGGAGTGAACTGAAATGGTTCAGGTGTGTCCTAATGTGAGAAAATTCCCCCAAATACCTCTAGGTCCTGGTGGAGCTATACGAGGCATAAGAACTCTTCATGCCCAAAACCCTACAAATGCTGCTAACTAAAGCAGTTATGCATGGAACAATGGGACAAAATTCCTCCATATTATATATCCTATTTAACAGCTACATGCAGTTTTTAGTTGCAGTTTCAGTTACTGAGTGTGACTAAGAAATTACTTTTCCACACAAGTTGGACATAATACTGGAGCCACATTCTCTCTTAAGTTCAATCGATATTCAACAAGAGCTGATAAAAAAGATCTAATCAAACCTAATGTCAAAAAGCTCCAGAAAAAGAAAAGAAAATTAGAAAGGGAACAAATACTGTCCTTTCTATACCACTGTATATATGTATCAATAAGCGGTTAGAGACATTTTCATTGTCGGACTGTCTTATTTATTTAACGCAAAATGCCAAAAATGTACTGCTGAAAGAAGAAAATGAGCCAAATCATTTGTTTAAATTGAATTACTACTCCATAAACCTTAAATAAAATTGAATCACTGTTAGAACAAAGATTTATGTAGCAGTCTTTGTGGTTCAAATGTCTGAGAATGGATCTAAAGAGACACAATTAATCATTTAAATCTGGGCATGTTGTGCTTCAGCTTTGAGAACATACAAACTAGAAAGCTGTTAACGTAGCTCTTGAAACAGAGTATGCTCTTTCTTATGGCGGTCATGAGAAGAAGGTTGGATTTCAGCATGCCAAGAAGCTCACAGTCATGTCTCATTGGTATGAAAGGGCTCTTCTTGTATCATATCTGCATAAGTTTTAATGTCTCACTGCTTATAGAATGAGATTCTTTAATTTATCCACAGTTTAGTAGGAAAAAAGAGAAATTTCCAGGTAATTCCTGGAAACGGGCACATCAGAATGGAAGAACCAGCTGAAATGTCAAGATATGCGCTCTGGTTCATGCATGACTGCTTCTGATGCCTTTACAGGAATTGATTTCATTCAGTGCTTTTCAAACCAGGGTTGCTATGGCCTTCTCTCTTCTGTAGCCTAGTCCAAACACAGCTTGCAAGTCACACTCTGCTTAATTCCATAAATACCACACTCCCCTGTAATTCTATCCATCCTTTTCACACCTCTAAAATGATTGACTTTAACAGTCATGACCCTGCCTGTGTAGGATTCCATGGGTAATGCCCTGCTCTGTGCTTTCATTTCCTCCACATTTCCATTAATCCTAAAATGGCACTTCATCATTCCATAAACAAAATCCCCCATGTAACCCATTGTTGTTGCATTAGCATTGTTTGATAGGTCTCATTACCTCCACCTGACTAAGCGGCTGGCTTGTCTGGGTGTATCCCGTGTTGCTATACCATATGGAAGCCAAGATAAGACATACATTATTGTTAGTTCACCTGCTTCGTGCTCGTGGCATGGCTGCTATTTGCTTAGGAATGCAAACACCACTACTTATTTCTTGATGGGCCACCTTCAATAAAGGCTCAAATTCTTGACTCCGTACTAGAAAATTTCTGTCAATATTGATTAGAATATATATAATAAATAAATAATCACACAAAGGAGCTGATTTACGCACATTGCAGAACATCTGAGCCGCTATGGTCCGCTTCTTCTGACAATAAGGTAATTACCACGATCTTATGGCCGCAGTCACTTATTAAACCCGAACATTTTGTACAATTCTTTTGTGTCAAAGATGGGTGAAACGCGAATTGCTGTGCAGATATACCGCTCTCATGTTTTCCTGTAATTTGGTCAAAAATAACCTCTTGTCAGTTGCCCTCCTCCCAGTTATACACGTGTTTAAATGCGAGTGTGTTGTAGTTGCTACATGTTGATGTGTCTTTTGAATATGTATTTGCATTACTCAATTAGCACAAAAATCTGTTGTATAATTTTTTTTTTGTTAAACTTTACAAAAAAATATTATCTCTAAATAAACTTCAAACGGTCGTACAGGCTCAACTTAACAACTAAGTTACGGACTGATGACCGGGTTGTAAGCTGCATCAGCCGTAAGTCGGTAATAACTTGTTAATTATTATTATTATTATTATTATTATTATTATTTTTTCTTTTTGTTGTTGTTGTTGTTGTCTCACATGCACAAGAAACTTCATAAATGATTTCAATCTGAAAATTGCACAGTAAACTTCAATCCGTGTAATTTATAATACCTAATGTGACCCAACTTAGACCCTTTGCAGTGTCACTGGTTAAAGTTAAATTTGAATGTATGATCTGAAATATTTTAAGGGAAATTTTAAAAAAAGATTTTGCATTACTAGGCTTAGGATGTAATACAAATACTACTTTTTTCCTGAAAAACTGTGTAATTACGCAGCATTGAAATGAATGTAGCGCTTGTTCAAAGCTCCACGTGGTATTCATTTGCTTGCCTTTGTATAGGTAATCCTGAGGGGCTTTCCTTCAAGTGAAATTCTCAACACTACACTTCATTTCAAGCTGAGCAAACAAATAAAGAGAAAAATGCATCCTAGGTACAACACTTGTTTTTTCTCCTCCCCTTCTTGTCAAATGACCTAAGACCTACTTGAAACATGCAATGACTGCAAAAGATACTTGGTGTGTTTGCAGAAGCAGATTTTCTGACTTTAAGAGCAAAAAAGAAAGGAGAAATAGTGTCCCAACTTAATCAAAGCTCCTTCTTTGGTCTTAATTAGAAAGACGATCCATCACAGGTGAGGCTCTCTATTCATTTTGGTGCTACTGGACATGACAAATGAATGTGAGACTAAATGAGGTGTCGCTGGAGAGCAGGAGATGGATGTTCTTCTCAGCAGACGAGCGTAATAAGTACAGTTAATGCTGGCAATCAGCCAAGCTGTGCGCTTCCTTTTCAACAAATAGGCCACAGATCTCCAGTCCTCAGTAATTCTGTTCTCTCAGTCTGGTAAGGAACAGTGATGGCTTGATAGCCCCCCATCCCTGCCAAAATAAAGAACCAATAACCAAAAGGAAAACTGAGACTAGAAAACTACACAAGATTACAAACATGCATGCGTTCTTTACCTATTGTAAGGGTCTTTTCTTGTACAGAATAATGGGACAATGACTTTCTTCGTAAATGTTTGAAATATTAAACAATAACTTATTCAAAGACTGTGAAACATTGTGTGAAAGATATACGATATTTTAACAGGATTGGCTTTAGGGCAGTAGCAACAGTACTCCTGCACTCGAGTTTTTTTACATATGCTGGTAAAATGTATTTTGATGTAATGATTTTTACGTACAGGGAATAATAGGTTTGCTCTTTTATATTTTAATCATTGGCTTATTTTTATGGTATGGCAGGGGTACTTTTTATAATATTTTTTATATACCCATCATTGATTTTCCGCACTATATGATGGGAGGAGATGTCCAGATATGATGAAAGTCCAAAAAATCAAAAGCGTGATTTGAGCGCAATATTTTTGAATATGCTGCTGTATTCTGCACTACATACCACAGTAACTCTTTAACAACCTAATGCAATGTGTAATGAACATGTAACACTCCGAATAAAATGAAATACAGTCAATACCCTAGACCGAAACATATATACATACATACAGTACAGCTACAGATGGACTAGGCGACACTGTGCCATCTTCATGGAATTAACCATGGATATGACTGGATGTTTCTTTTTTGAAGATATTTTCATGAAAACTTTTTTCTCCATTATTTTACAGAGTCCATCTATTCAAGATCTATTCTATCCATCAAGAGTTTGTAAAATCTAAAATTGAGGTCCATTAAATCGTGGATGGACTATATATTTGTTA
The DNA here is from genome assembly GCA_900497675.1 of Arapaima gigas. Lineage (NCBI taxonomy): Eukaryota > Metazoa > Chordata > Actinopteri > Osteoglossiformes > Osteoglossidae > Arapaima > Arapaima gigas. The sequence goes on from UFQX01000014.1 coordinate 309,642, forward strand.
GGCATTGTATCATCAGGATGGTAGACCCTTCCCATCATACCTTGCTATGTAGTGTTAGTGTGTTGTTTTAACTACATTTAATAAGTGTTTTTGGTGTTGGTTCAATTCAATTTCATGCAAATTATGGTTTCAAGAGTTACTGGGTAGATTACTGTATATGGATATTATTTAGTATTTATATATTTGGTTACCCACCCTCAGTTTATCTTGTGTTGCGTTCTGTGTTCCCTGTGCATTTATGTGTGTCACATGATGCAACAATGTTTTGTTTGCAGAGCCTTGCGCTGGCCCAATAAAAGAACCTTTACAGCCTGACCCTGTTTCTGTGAGCTGTCTGTTGCCACAGTATCTTATTTAAACTTGAAAAAATTGCTCAAACTGCACAGTATGTCTAAGGAGCTGTGGTATTCATTTTCAAGGCCAATAACTGCATATACAAATGAAAGAATGAGTCTAAAAAAATGATGAGAAGCACAAAGTTTTTTGTAACATAATAATGTATTTAGGTCTATATAGCTAATTTATAACTGTTAAATTTATTTGATGGGTGTCTTTCTTGCTGCCTGGAAAACTGAAGCTCTAATGTACTTGAAATGGAGAAGGGGGAGCAACTAGTACCCTTGCACCATGTGCTGCCATCGCTAAGGCTGGTTCTGTATGTTGACAGCGCAGGGGGTGAACTGCCATCTAGGCAAATTTTACTCATAGTGGCCACTCATGGTTTTCACAGTCAAGGAGAGTATAGAAGTGATTTACTGCCACTTTCTTCCACGTGTCTTTTGGTTGGGAACATGGGAGCAAAGGTATCAACTCCACAGGCTCTGAGTTGGAATCAAAACTGCATGCAGTTCAGGCACTACAAAGCACAGTTTTTACCGGCTGTTGACAAGCCATAACAATTTCTTTGACATTCTGAATATTGCCAGAGGAAGTTTAACCAATATGTCAAACTCATGTCCTCTGTCTTTTTGCAGGGATTGGTGGGTTAATATGCATTTAAATAGCACAAAGAAGCCAGCGAGACCATTTAAAGGTTTTCAAATTTAAACTGAGTTACAGTTTAAACTGGATCCTTCTAACTGTATTAAACATTACTTACCTGGTTACCAAAGTAACTCACTAGGTAAGGTTTAGAGAACCAGATACAGTACTTAGCATTACTGATCTATTTATGTAGTAAGTCATTATTACTTATTTAGAGATTCAGTATGATGCAGGGTACAAGGTGGGGACTTAAAGGTAACCCTCATGGCAGTACCCACTGTCTCACAATCCCATTGGCTGTTTGTGCTGCATAAATTAATAAATTATTGAAAGTAAGTAATTTTTCTTGTTGTTTTTGTTGAGCAGCTTTTACTTTGAAGACCCTCATATGGGACAACTGTGTTGATACAGGGGTTTCTCATTGTCCATCTGCAGGTTACAATGCCAGTGCTGGATACAGGTGGAGCTTACACCTGGGAACTGACTAATGTGTCATGCACCGAAGAGATGATTGTCGAAACAAGTATTTAAAATCATTCCCTCTGAAATTTTGTACCTGAAGTAAAAGGCACGCAGAATGTCTGTGTAAATGAAAACATGTGCCTTGCAGACCTTTTTAATGATGTACAAGGGTCCCGTGGGAAGTGTGATGTCTTACCCCTGAGGGTTTTTCAAATCCTACACTCCAGTAAGAGCATTGCAGAACTCTGCCTGGCTTTACTCTGTCAAATGATTACAAAATTCCTTCTGGACTTGAAATTCACATCTTTAAACAGCAGTTTAGCACAGAAGTGGTGCATGTCTAAACAGCAGTGTGTAAGTAATATCAGTACACATGGACCGAATGAAGCATTTAACTGCACATAATGATTCCGCGGTTGTGTGTGTGTGTGTGTGTGTGTGTGTGTGTGTGGGTGTGCGTGCACGCGCACACGTGCATTTATACTTGGGCATAAACACTGCTCAAGCAATGCTATGTGAAGGAGTGTTGAAACTATCACTATTAACACAACGCAATAGACTGTATTTTGACTGTTATTTATTGGTTCCCTATTTATTCTTTAAGTAAATATGAATGTATGTATTGTAAACTGTCTATTTCTAAACTGAGTTTAATAGGGCCGTTTCCAATGGCAAATGACTTTTGTGGTAAACGGAGAATAATTTCAGGTGAAAATCATTTATGGTTTGTGAGCAGAAATGTAACCATAATGTCATTTAAAGTTCGCAAGAAATACTTTGATGAATATGCATGAGCAAGTTTTTTCAGAGGTTATTCAGAGATACCCCTATAATTTAAGGAATTGGAAACGCTGCTGCTTATTTGCATTCACCATTTTTTAACTAAAAGAAGCTAAAGAATCACTTGTTTCCTGTAATTTTTTTTGTTATTTCTTATTTTGAGAAGCAGCGTGAGTATTTGGGGCCTCCTGCTTGCATGAGTGTTAAAATTCATCGCACAAAACAAGTGGCATCGCAGCAGCTGGGATAAAAGAGCTGGGTTTTGAAATAAGGTGCTGCTCAAAGCTGCTCTTTCAGCACCAGGGAGGGGGGGCACATGGCCGGCGGCATCTGTGAGTGCGTGTCACCATCCCCGTGTCTTGTTGGAGGTTTTGAAACTTGCGTGAGCACAGATGCATCTTGTTTTCCTGTGAGGGCAAAAAAGTGATTTGGTTACCAGGAAAAAGAGCTTTCTGTATATTGCGCCCTTCCCACACACTCTGTCAAGTGAGGGTTTCTGTCCAAGTGATTATGAAGGGGAGAAGAAGAGATCTTATCTTTCCTCAATTTTCCCTTCAACATTTAGTGTGCCGCTTATTGACATGAAAGAGTGACATTTCTTCGTTTACCACAATGCAAAGGTGTTAGATATCACTGCTCTATGTGAGCCTGTCATTCGAATTCCTCCGTGCCTTTTGGGTATGAATGATTTAAATGAATAACATTTTTCCCAGGAGTATAGCCCTCGACAATCTGCATTTTAACACATTGAAGTTTTTGCGGTAATCAGTTTTTCTTTCCAGACGACTCAAATTGTGAAGACATCTGTTATGTTATTAATTTCACATAAATCTTAAGCTCCTAGAGGCCTGAAATGAAGCTTCATTCAAGCCGAATTAATGAAACATGATTGTAAGTCCCGCACATGGAAGGGCTGTCATACAATATTGAGTTGCTCATAATCACTGTGTAATCTTGGTGTCTGCCTGCCACGGGAGAGTGACTTTAAATCCCCCATAAAACAATATCATAAAAAGATGAGAATCTTCAGTGTATCCTGCAGGATTAAAGGGCGATAAATCTACTGTGAAATGAATCATTGGTTTTGAGTAAAAGATACAAAATTGCTGTGAAACGCAGCATCTCTTCTAATTGTTAAGATCACAGTCCTGGGTTCGAAGCGACGGCCTGTCTGCTGGGGAGTTTAAGCCTTGGCTCCCCCTCTGTGACACCCCCCCCCCCCGCCACCAGCGATACAGAATGAGTAGAAGGAGCAGCTTCTCGCTGACAGGGCTGCCGGAGCCATACGAGGTGAAGCTGCCACCAGGTGACTTACTGCCAAATGAACACCACCCTTGGGAAGAGGTACACAGTGGAAGGAATGAGCATAAACAGCAGTCAGATCTTGCTTAAATTAGACTGGCCCAGTCACTCCTCAGGCCTCACCCCGATGGCAAGATCATAGAACAGCCCTATGTAGTTTGCATATTGTCCTTTGGTAACAACACGGCTTAATTTGTATCTTCTTCAGCTGTTGTTTGTGTCTGCAGGCACGGTCTAAATCTTGCCGTTGGCATCAGTGGCGACCATATGGGGTTGCCTATAGTTTCAGCACTCCTACTGTCTGTCCTAGTTATTTTAATGCAAAATAATAGGTGACACACAAACGCTCGCGAAACGGGGCTCACGCTCCCTCATTGTGTTGCTACACACACGACTTAATTAAGATTCGCGCCTCTCCCACTTTCTTTGTTTCACCTCCTTTGTTAACGTGCTCCTCAGGAATAAGACGAAGAGCAAATATTTCCTACAGCCGAGGCGACGCCTCTCCTGAGGTTTACCCCACTTTATGTGCAGACTGACAGAAATAGGTTGTCTTTGCAAGCGTACGACTCCGATTCGCTAAAGAAGTAGCCTCTCTTAAAACAAACAAGTGTGCAAAACACAACGAGGGATGTCACATCCCCGGCAACTGGTAATGTCAGACTCGAGGGGTTAATTGCCTCCCGTTGCTTCAAACGTGGGTTTGATGTGCGTTTTGAGCACCGTCTTTAGCCTAGCTGGAGCGAGACGGGGCACTTGAGAATTCGCAGCCAGCGTAGCAGCACAAACGTCTCCTCAGGTAATCCCGCCTCTCAAAGGCATTATTGAATTTTCTCTGTTTTTCTTTTTCTCTTTGTCAAGTCGAGCGGGGGGGGGGAAGGAGCTTGACTTCTTAAGGGCCTGTAGCGGGTGCTTGATTCCCATTCACCTCTGCAGATCCATGTCAAAATAAAGCCAGACCTTTTAAGGCGTGCGGCTTTGAAGTAGCGGAAAGCCTCAAATCCGAGCGCTCCACCGCATTCGGCAGCCTGAAAAATGAGCAGCCACTCAGTCTTCCCCTTTGAAGTCTCCCGCTCCTTGGCCTTTTTTAAAAGAGAAGTCAGAAAGAATGCAGCCCGACTTCTAGATTAAGATAATGATTTTGCTTGATGGTACCACAGACACAGGGAGATTTCGACAAATCTGTGCTGTTTTAGAGGTGACTATAAAAAAGCTACCGATCGCAATGTTGCGTACTTTCTGTACTTTAAAGATTGTGTTTGAACACTTTTTGGAGTCCAGAAAAGGATTGTTTTCCTACTAATGCAAAGATTTTGTTGCCAGAATTGGCATGACACAGATGGAGCCGAAGGGCTAGGAAACCATTGTAGGTAGGCAGTTTTAACATGTACAATCCAAGATTGTGGGTTACACACACACACACACACACACACACACACACACACACGCATGCACGCCATGTTAACCATAGAGGAGAAAGCTCCCCTGTAGACATATGGGGGGCTCTTATTACACAATGAGTACAAGCTGCTCACCCAGTTGTATTCTGGACTATGTTTAATTAAAAGCGAAGGGGGCACAAGCTGCTGAAACTGGTGAGCTTGAAAGCGTCCGCTGCCTCCACAGCCCTCAACAGTCTCTGGACAGACAGAAAGCTGGGGGCAGGTTCCCAAAGCCCCCCCCCCCCCCTTCTGTCCCTCTCATGACACTTTCTCATCTGCACGGCATATTGAGGAAGGGACTGCTATTTTTTGCAATTTCCCTGTGTATAAAAAACATATAACTTTTGTTTTTTTTTTTAAAAAAGTGAGAACTCAGCCAAGTACAACACATGCAGTTCTACCTTTATTAATTTTGCTCACATTTTTCTCCAAAGGAAATGTTTTAAGCTACTTACAATGATTTTATCTATTTACTGAACTAATTTTATGGCACGTACCTTGCTTCAGGAGGTATGGTTTGGGCTCATAGGCTGCAGCTCTAACCACTATACCACCTTTTCCCTTTTCACCATTATATTAAATAAACACATACAGTTGCAGTGCCTTCTTTTTGTTTAGGAAAAAACAGGCAGAACAGCCAAAAACAACAGCAAGTTGTAGTGGAGTACAACTGTGCCATCTGTTTCTGTTGCCAGTGTCATCAGTTTGTCCAACATTAGATTCCAAAACTTAAGAAACAAGGTCATGAAATCTCAAGCTATGCCGTTCAGTGAGACAGCACTGGAGACTATTTAAACGTTTAAACTGACTGTCATATCAAAGGATTTTTTAATTGTGACAGACTTTCTTTTGCATTCATATGAAATGTAGCCTTCACCTACTTTGAGGAAAAGAGGTTAGTGTCTCCAAAGCACTTTTTGTGTTATAGCCATGGCACTTCTGAGCTACACAGGATGCCATTGTCCATCTTTGCCTGGATCTGAACATCGGGAAGCTATGGCGGGCATCTTTTGCTCCTGCCACCTGACCTCAGTCTTGGAAATGGGACAGAGTTAGGGTTTCAGACTGTTGTTCTGAGAAGTAGGAGTGGGCTCATATCTGTGGTCGTACCATTTCCCAGAGCTACTGACTTTTGGCTCCCACAAAGATGGCGAAAGGCTGGTTCAAGGCGCTGAATCCAGTCCATGTGTCAGGAGATACAGAAGAAAGATTAATGGCATTACTGGAACGGGCCCACTGCGATCGTTTTGCCTCTCCTTCGGGGGTCGGCCATGTGCAAACTCGCCAAGTTTCACATGGGATAAAAGGAAAAAACGTTCAAAAGATTTGGGGAAAAAAGGCTCTCCCCTGTCAGGTGCCATGTGGTTTCGGAGATTGTGAATGATGTAACCAGGAGAAAGCATGAGAGTGATCGCTCTCCCCCTGTGGTGGTTTAAGACCACTCATTCAGCGGTTCGCTCATTCATAAGTCAGCATCCGCTGTGCTTTCGGAATCAATTAAAAGATAAAAAGACTGACTTGTGATGAGTGTCCCTCAACCCCAACACCACCTCCAGTCTAAGATTTCAAAAATACTTGTTAAAGTCTGTGTTATTTGCTCAGGGTATTTCTTTATTTTAACAGACAGACATCTGTGTAGGGTCTGCAAGATGTTTTAGAATTCTTCATTCAGCACTAATCTTTTTGGTTGTAACAATATTTCACCGATGCAGTACGTTTTTCTTAGCTGATAAATAAGTGTGTAATACCATATAGATGTTTACACTTCATCAATTTCTTTCATGCAGAGGAGTTCACCACTATTTTCTCTGTACAAGTCCTACTGAAAATCTTCTTCATACAGCACTAATACAGAAGACGCATAGCTACATCCATTTAGAAAATGTCTATTTATTGAAAGCGATAAACAAAATAGATGAAAATGATCATTGTATGTACACCAGCGTGTTTTGACTGTGATTAAATGTTGCAGAAGAGAAGGATATGTTCAGATGCAGTACGATCACTGCTTTCTCAGTATTAACTGTGCGTAATTATTATGCAACCAACTGCAACAGTGTGTGAGTGAAAAAATGAGGTCCAGGCTGACTGACAACTTTGGTAGTGTTGCTGGAGTAGTCCTGCTTCTCTTGCCTTGGTTGCCATCGTGGCTTGCCCAGTTGAGATTGTCCACATGGGCAAGTCAAGGACTTCCTTCAAGCAGCACAGCCACGAGATATAGGCTCACATTACTGCATCTACTGAATATTAATAAAGGCCCACAGGATGGCCCAGTTTCCCAGAACCATTCCCAAAGATGCCCACTTGTGCACCAGCTGTGTGCATGAGTAAGCACACAGGCAGTCTGGTTTTCCTTGTCTAATGTCTAATTTTTGCCGGGCCTTTGATTCTTGTTTTTTGTTATCGTCATTGCGGTTGAAAAGCTCGATCGTGTAAACATGTTGACAAATGCTTCTTTGTAAACTTTGTCAGCGGTGCCATTTACTCACCAACAAAGCTGTTACCTGAGATGCTGTCCAGGGCTTGTTTTACATCCAAAGTAGAAATCAGCTGTCACCGTGCCAGCCCCTTCGTGGTGAGTGGGCCACCCATGATGCGATCTATAAAGAAACCTATTTACAATGGAAAGAGACCTCAGCCATCCTGAATGCATTTTGTGGGGTAAGAAGTTGGCCGACAGCCAACAGATGGCGAGGTCTCCAAAGGTGGAGTCATTGTAGTTTTGATATGACTTGTATTAGGGGTATTTTATTGTCCAGAAAAGTACCTTGAGCATCACAGTTGATCTTCTCATGCAATGAGAATCATACTTTTCAGGACACTGAAGTAAAATTGGTCGTTTTTGTTTCATGCTCACAAAATTTGTTTTTCATAAAAGTTAAATATGAGGTTGAAGCATGGAATGCCAGTTTTTTTTTTATTTCTGAGTAATGATTTTCATACAAGTTAACCATCTTAGAAAAGTGTCTTGTGTTTAGACCTCCCAGTTTCAGCTGAGCATAAATAAACAAATAAATTTAAAAGAAATTAAAATTAGGTAAAGTCAGCGTTTCTACATATACCTCTTACATGTCTCATGTCTGCAACTTGACATCAGAGTCCTGACATCTTTCTTTAAGATGCTTTGCTAACAGCAGCTTCTTTCAAATGTTACTTGTTTTGTGGGGGTTTCTGGCTTTGTTTTTCTCTTCAAAAAATGAGAAGCACGCTCAGTTGAATTTAAATCAGGGGAAAGAGAGTCGTATTCATCATCTAAGCATGCAATAAAAACAACCAATTTTACTTCATGTACACGCCCACAAGCGTGCACACACACACACACACACACACACACACACACACACAGACAGACATTCACCTGTACACCTGCTTGTTCACACAATCGGCCAATCGTGTGGCAGCAGTGCATTAGATAAAATCAAACAGACACAGGTCACGGGCATGCATGAATGTTAATGTTAATGTCAAACTTCAGAACAGAGAAAAAAATTTGCTCTAAATGACTTTGACTATGGCATGATTGTTGGTGCCAGACAGGTCAGTTTGAATATTTCAGAAACTGTTGCTTTTCTGAGATTTTGACACTCAACAGTCTCAAGAGTCGACATACAATGGTGTGAAAAAGAAAAAATACCTAGTGAGTGGTAATTCCTGGGACAGAAACACATTGTTGATGAGAGAGGTCAGAAGAGAATGGGCGCACTGGTTCGAGCTGACAGGAAGGCTATAGTAACTCAGATAACCTTTACAACAGTGGTGGGCAGAAAAGCATCTCTGAACAACCACATGTGGAACCTTGAGTCAGATGGGCTACAACAACAGAAAGCCACACTGGGTTCCACTTCTGTCAGACAAGAACAGGAAGCTGTGGCTGTAGTGGACACTGGCTCACTGAAACTGGATGGGTGAAGATTCAAAAAACTTTGCCTGGTCTGATGAACCTCGATTTTTGCTGTGACACACAGGTGGTAGAGTCAGAATTTGGCATAAACAGTATGAAGCCTTGGACCCAACCTACCTTGTGTCATCAGCTTAGGCTGGTGGTGGTGGTTGTGCAAAGGTGGGGGAATGTTTTCTTGGGATACATTGGGTCCCTAATACCAATCGAGCATCATTTGAAAATAAGAGCCACAAATTGGCCACATCTTCTAATGGCTGCTTCCACCGTCATAGTGCACAATGTCACAAAGCACAAATCATCTTAAACTGGTTCAATGAACATGACAATGAGCTCAGTGAACTTCAGTGGTCTCCCTAGTCACCAGATCTGAATACAGCACCTTTGGGATGTGGTAGAATGGCAGATTGGCAGCACGAATGTGGAAATTTCAAGCAATTATGTGTTGCAATTGTGTCAACATGGACCAGAATCTCTACGGAATGTTTCCAGCACCTTGTTGAATCCATGCTGTGAAGAATTCAGGCTGTTCTGAGGACAAAGGAGGGTAATACCTAGAATTGCAATGGTGTGTATGTGTGTGTGTGTGTGTGTGTGTGTGTGTGTGTGTGTGTGTATACATATAAATATATATGCATATATACTGGAAACAGTCTATATTAGCTTTAACCAGCTACTATACTACAGTACTTGTGATGCATGCTTATCTTAAACTGCATATTTTGCTAACTGTGTTTCATGGTGGTCCTCCAGATTCTCTATCCCTTTCCCAGTAGGTGAGCTTGGTGACACTGGACACTGGAGAGCCTCTGCCGGTCCCCGAATAAGCAGCCCCAGACTATGGTAGCTGACCCCTGAGCTGTGATCACCAGCAGCCTCTGCACAGACAGGTCTTTCACTTGGTTGACTGAGTGACTCCAACTTGCATAATAGAAACATTTGATCCCCTTCAATCCAAACTGGTTTCTCTGTTTTCTCTTTGATTTCCATTTAACTCGGTCTCCTTTTTAAGCGCTCACATTTCTTTGAAAAATTGAGAGCCCAACTGTGTGTATCTGTGTCTTTTAGATGGGGAAGTGTTTATGGTAAGACACCAATGTAAACATTTACTACTTCAGCTGATTTGGACTTTCCATGTGGTGATCTGTGATCGCTGAGCAATGATCTCTTTATAGCATAATTATTTTGTCCTTTTTTCTGTTATGTTGTATTATTGTTATTCATTCAGTGAATCGCAGTGGTAAGAGCAGTCTAGTGTTTTACGCAAAACTCACTATGCTGGTCCTGATCAACTACACACAGTAGTTTAATAGCCAAGTTTCCTGATGCTACCCGAATCAAAAAGATGTTGTGATGTAAATGTAAAACCTAATAACACATTACCACCAAACTGTTGTGCCATTAAAGTGATATTTAATACATAAATATTGTTTTTGTTATCGAACAGGCAAATGCCACAGAAACTGTCAAGTGGAAAGGAAAGAAAAAAATATATATACATACATACATATATATGTATATATATATCACCAAACTTTACTACTCTCTTACATCACTAAGGTGTACAAAGCTGTGTCTGTTAAGCAGTTCCTGTGATCGAACGTGTAGTAACACGTAGACCGCTCATAGTGACATGCACAGGGAACATTTGTGTGTGTGTGTGTGTGTGTGTGTGTGTGTGTGTGTTAAAAATCTGTCCACATTTTGTACTCCACACAAATGTGTGGACTCCACATGTTTTAAGTAGCATGCGTGGAGTCCGTGATGGAAGCAGCTGTTACATCCATATTTGTAGTGCCTGTCAGTCCATGTGTGTTTGTGTGTCATTTACGATTTCTTATTTTTACATATTCACATATATAACAGCTGCTTGCTCCTTTGATTAAACTTGCAAATGGCAGTGACAGCAACACTCACACCGGCTGTAGCAACAAGCACATATGTGTGCGTGTGCGTGTGCGTGTGCGTGTTTGTGCGTGTGGAGAGCGAAAATCCAGCAGAGTGACTATGTACTCTGCTTGTGATGTTACTATTTGCTGCATGTGACATCATCACTCCTACCTGCTTCACTGAGCCTTGTCAGCAAATTCTACATTTTCAAAATAGTAAGAAACTTTTCTGGAGTTTAATGAACTTGACTACACAAAAGCCTAACATAGTGTGAGAAGTACCTGCGTGCTAAATTTCAAGTCTGCGGTATGAAAAATATAATAAGGGCAAAGAGATAAATAATCGCAGACTCAACTTTATAGATTTAGAGATTAATGTTGTTTTAGGAATAGTGTTTTAGTCAGGCTAATAGAGCATCCATACCATCACATCTCAGTGAAAGCAGCCTCCCTCATTGTTCAAAATATATACGTTGAGGCTTTAAGTTGAGGGCCATTATAATAGACTGATGGCTGGGCAGGTCTGCTTAGTGAATGACTGCAGCCGTGGCTCTGCACAGATCATAACTTGAGGGTTAGCTGAGGGGGTGTTGAGTTCACCTGCATGGGAACGGCTGTGGAGTATGCTGACAGAGGAGTGGTGCAGTGGCCAGCCCCCTAGTCCCACATCAGTTTGTTCTGACATTCATACTAGTCACATTATCCAAGCGCCCTGTCTATGCAAAGCTCCTGTGAGGTAGGTACCTTGTTACTGTGGCAGGGTGTCAAAGAGCAGTGTGTTTGTGTGCGGGCAGTGTGGGTTGTCTCGACTTTATTTGTGGCCATGGGGCTGAAAAACCCAGACAGGCTTCTTTGACACTTTGGCGGCTGAGAAATGATAGGTTTGTTTAAGGGCTGATTATTCCCTGGTGAAATGAGCAAAGTGCAACTATAAATTTGAGCTCCCCTCGGGCTGGGTCGCCCATCATGGGATTACTGCATGTTTCAGTTTAACTGCTGAGGATTGTATTTAAGGAAATTATACCCCCAGTGCCAACTGGCTCACTTTTACTTTTTTAAGGTGAAATGAACAGCTCCTTTAGGAGCTTTATCTCTGAAATCAAAGTGGCGCCTACTATGTATCCACCTATTATTCATCTTAACACCATCGCTAAAATGTCACATATTTTTTAGTTGAAATACAGAGGGCCTCCAGATGGCAATTTGTTTTGCTTACTTCATTGAAAATGTTCATGACATTCTGAGAGAAAGTTATTACACAAACAACTCAATTAAAAAAAAAAAAACCTCAAAGTAGATGGTTGCAGAAAATTTGACTTTAAATATCAACCAGAAGATTTTTTCAATAATCATCATACAGATATGATTTTTATGTGGACTGTACGAGCGATACAGGTCAAAAGGATTCAAATAACTAGGCAAAAAACAGCCTATTCTGCCAGACAGTGTCCCCAGTGAACCTCTGAAGCGCACATTATAATCCAAATATATGCCTGAATGGACATTAAGATTCAACTATCAGCATCCAGTTGTAGTTTAATGAACTGAAATTTGCACTGGAAACTTGTGCATAAAGTTCATTGAGCATTAAATATTAATGTGTTACCAATTACATATATTTCAGTTAAACTTGCACTTATTTCCACATCTTTGCCCTTAACATCTAGATACGTTCATACACATGTCTGTATGTAGCTACTGTACTGTTTTAGCTGTTTTTGTATTACTTTAGTGCATCTTTTGTAAAATTTGTTAATATGGTTGCTGCACCCCTTTGATTGTCTTCTGTGTGTTGAATAAATCTGAAAGAGCATCTGCCACATCAGATTCCTTGTATTGGCAAATGTATTGCTGTCTTTAATAATATTTACCACGGTAGATGATACAGTATTGATAGTTGTCAGTGCTAAATGTCAGTATTGAATAATGCCCCGTTTCACACAATCGTTCCCTCGACGGATTTTCCCTTCTGGTCGTCTTGGGAATTCTGGGATCTTGGCTGATTCAAGAAGCTGGACTATGTTCTTCTCCAAACCCTTTGTGGGTGCACAGAAGGAAACACTGAATTTCCCCAGTAGCACATACCCACCAAATGGAGCCCTGAGCTCCAGCTTTGTCCTTCTGATGGAATGAGAACAACAGCAGCAGCAGCAGCGGCAGCGGCAGCGGCAGTGGCAGTGGCAGCGGCAGTGGCAGTGACAGTGGCAGTGACAGTGACAAACATGGATGTGCCCTAATTAACAAGAAATCTGTGTCACCAGCCAGAGTACTTTCAATATTTTAGTCTTTTCCTGTAGCATAGTTCTGACAGCCTCTGACAGATTTTTTAAAATCTTTTCTATAGAGTAATTTGGATCAGTTTGCAGCCAGAACCGGGCCCAGAGCTATCTGTTACACAAGGCAAGATCAAAGTGCTGGTGTTGGCGAGTCCACAAGGACCCAGTAGTGCTCTGTTAAACCAGCTGTAGGACAGGAACTGCCCTGCTTTGCTTATTGACAAGGCTGTGAAAGATTTATGGCTTGTATGTGGCATTAACTCCTGAATGATTGATGTCTTGGTTGGTACATCAAGAAGCAGAAGTCTGAGCAGCATAAAGGGAAATGTGTTTTCTTTCTTCCCCGTTAATGCTGCAACTGAATTACCCCATGACCGTGTCGATGGCAAGCTTTGTGTTTGCACATTTGAATTCTGCCTCGGCTCTTTCTGCAACTTTGCTCTGTGATCTTTTTTGCAGGGTGCTTTGGTTTTCTCCCTGTATTCAGACCGTGTGACTAACTGCATGTGAGAGTGTCCTGCACTGGTCTGGTATTCTGTCCAGGGATTATACCACCTTGCACCCTCTGTATGCAGTGACAGCTGCTTTTCTTCCTGCTTGCTCTGGGGACATGTTGATGGGGCAGCCTGGTGGCCAGGTTCTGAAAAGAGCATCTCCTGCTGGTCTGACAGGGGAGTGCACTGCATGTGTTCTAAGCATCCTTTACATCTTCTGCAGTAGGGAATTCAGCGTGTCTTCTGTTCTTCCTCCCTCTGCAGATTGCTTCCCATCAAAACGCCTGGACAGCATTTTAGCTTGCTTTTCACATACGGGGCATATTCATTTGGAAAAAAATTGGAGAAAAAGGCTGTTTTTTTTGGCTTTCCTTAAGCTGACAAACAAATGTAACACTTACTGACGTTGCACCTTTATCCTTGAACCTCTTGTGCCCAGGATTCACAGCTGAAGTCTGAGGTAGAGCTTGGCTATTGAACAGGTAGGAAAATACTTAAAAGATCGATACCCACATTCATAAAGTGGATCGAATACCGTAAATACCTTTTGATGAAGTAATCACCTGATCAATGAAATAATATTGATAAATATTGATAAATATCATATCACAATATCATAAATAAATTGTTCTCAGTTTCAGTTAACTGAAATGTCAGTACCTGATACTACAATAGGTTAAATGAAGCAGCAGGCAAGAATTTAGTTTCTCATGTTTTAACATTTTGGAGATTAGCATATTTTGTGAACCACACTATTGTAAAGAAACAGTTTCATTTCATGCTTTTTCACAACAAAGTTATTTTGTACAGCAGCGTAATGTAATTTAGTGGTTAGATTATAGGATATTCAAGGACTTCTTGTTTCAAATTCTGAATCTTCCTGTTGTGTTTTTGACAAAAGTGCTTAATTTGTGCTACTTTAGTTGATATAAAGCTGTTAAATTGTTCAGCTGAAATCTGTGCTGCTTTGGAAAGAATAGATACACTACAGCTACAGAAGTACAGAAGTAACAAAGGCAGTATATATAGTTTATTGTTGTGGCGTGTAACGTTCGGATTATGCGTTTATGGTGAAGAGCTGTCCTCTGGTCTTTGGTCAGGTAGTTAAACAGAAAAGCAGAACATCGGTGGTTGTTGTTTGCATTCAATGTTTTTTAACTTATGAATGTGAATTTCTGGACAGTTGATCCAATTTATTTCCTTTTTCCATAAAAGCCCACGGGAATGCTCTCCAAGTGACAGGGATCACGGAGATAGACACACAAGAGTTTGAGTTCGTCTGTCGACGTCTGCACAGTAATTAGTCTGGGGAATTTTTGTGGGGGGCGAAGGTAACAGATGGACAGTGGGGGGGGTCATGCAGAATAACAGTATGGACAGGGAGACGGAAGAAAACAGCGATGACGCTGGCACAGTGAGGGTTTCACTCCTCCTGATCTTTCTTCGCTTTGGTTAGATGAAACGCTGCGGCCAACGCTGAAAGTATCCTGCTGCTATCGGAGTGACTGTGTTCTTCGTCGGGGAGCAGCTATAATCCGCAATGAAGCCAGTTAGGCCCCTTTTGACCTACAAAAGACTACAGCGACCACAGCCTTTGTAAACCATAGCCAGTAAATACCAGGCCAAAGAAGCTTATGTCAACAAGGGGAAAAAGAATATAAATTAGTTTTGTGATTATAAAGTGTTTGGGCAAACCTTTGATTTCTCATATGCTTTTTAATTTGAGTTTTCTGCCGTTGGTTTTCTTGTTTTGCTTGTGAAAATTGTGATTTTTCTGAACTTTTATAATTTCTTTTAAAGTGCTTTGACGGAATAACCGTAGAATTTCACACACGTTAATTCTACTTGAATGCATCTCCGATTATCTGCAGTAAAGATAATGTGCCAATAATCTCATTCAAAACAGATGTAAGGCTTTAATAGGTGAAGTATGCATTTGTTTAGTTACTGAGAAGTTTGGATTCTTTGTTAATTCAGCTGTGCAAAACCAAACAAAGAGTTACATCATTAAACTGCATTCATTACTTGGATCTGATTCTGCAAGGGCGATTAGTTTTGCTAAAACTGTCTTCTGTGTCTCTATTGACTGCTTGTGATTTCAGAGGCTTTCTGTGCCTCCAGACTCCAGGCTCCACATAATGCCAAAGTGTCTGTTTCCCCACGTTGCCCATGACACAATCTTGTTTTCCTTTTTGAGAAAAGGTGCCAGAGGGGAGCGGTTTCTCCTGTCAAAGTCCTTAACTGCTAGCTTGATTTAGCCTTGACAGCTCACTCCTGGTTCAAACATAGGGCTTGTCTCCCTCAGCCAGTGGTCTGCTTTGCCTGTGTCAGACCAGGGCCTGACACTTTGACACAGGCGGCACGTTCATAAATAGCTGGCGTTCACACCTGGCGCCCCCTTCCCTTCCATTATGGCGTCGCTCTACCCAAAGCCTTCAGCAGGCTGCTGTGTTGCTGTGTGTAAAGAAAGCGAACATGTTGGCTGAAACCTGTACAGATGAAATCTGTTAAGACCGCCACAATTTCCTTTCAAACTCACGGAGGGAGCAAAATTACGTGCAAAGAATATAATGGGACCGTACTGCGTTTGTTTCATAATTTATGCATCGGACTAATTTGCATACAGTTTACAACACGGCCTTGTCGCCGTGTCCTCATTGTAGATAAAATAAAACATTTGTGATCCCTTTATCAGAGGAAAAAATAAGCACACCATTGTGTTGTCTTCATGCGGTGAACCTGTTGGCTTTAATTCTCTGATTTGCATGCACTGCATAATACCTGAAATGCAACTGGCAAAAACAAGAATTGAGGTATTAACTTGCACTTTTTGTTTTTTCTGTATCCTGTTAAGCGAAATTGGTGCTGAAAGTGGACCAAATGCAGAAAAAATGGATAATTAAACAACTTATCCCATTTCTTATAGGGAAATCCAGTTTGTTCCAAGCCCCCTCCAAGTTCATGCTCCCCCAAATGATGCCTAATATTATAAAGAAAAAGTTGGAAAAAATTTTTGTGTGACAAATCACTGCGTCCTAATCGATAATAGCTTAATAATAAGGCTTAAGCCTTCAATTTATTCACGAGTTAGGTTCTGTTGAAAACATTACATTATTGTTCTGAATTCTAAAAAATCTCTTAAATATTTTGCTTTCATAAGCAGCTCCAACAGTGCAGTGTTCCTCTATCCTAGAAACATCGGGCAAGAAAAAGGTGTCCGTGTCCAGAACTTCCAACTCAGTGTTTACCCTTGCAAACAGTACAATGTTACTTCATGCATCACTTCTACACTTCAGGCTGTAAAGGAGAATAAAAAAGTATCAAAAGGACAATAAGTTGCAGACAGTAACAAAAAGAATTTCACCTCATGACTCTAACTGTATTTTAACCAGCCATAACCCATTCATAAGCATGCTGGCACTTGGTTTTGTGACAACAAAGGTGCAGTAATAGAAACCTATTTATTTGCTTCACAGATCTGAGGTACATGGGCACTGACTTGAGGAACGTGAAAGCTATACATCACATTTAAACACGTGAATAATTAAAAAATTAAAGAACAACGGTGCAAAACAGAGAACGCAAACACAAGGAGGACGGTAAAGTGGTAAAAAGCAATTCAGAGTGTGGGTACAGCATTCCCTCGGTGCAGTGTACTTCATGTTCTCTCTCACATGGCATCATTTCAGCTTGCAGGCCTAACATTCTCTTTCTCTTCTTTGACCTCCCTTCTATATCGTCATTTTTTTATTTATCCCTTTTTTCTTAATGTAAATAGTTTTTTGGCTAAATATATTCATGTAACAGCAGGATTTTTAAAAAAATAATTAATATTGCTATTTTGTTTTCCAGTCTTTGCGGTTTGTTGTTTCAGTGCGGTTTTGAGTAATATGCTGGGTGTTGGGTAACTTCACATTTATGTCTATTTGTTTTCTGTACACTTTTGTGTTCATGTCTAAACACTTAAATACTGGGGTAGAAAAAACACAAAGATGCCACTGCCTACTGGAAAGGAGTACACATCTCTGCATTCGCCAAGGCTGCACCGCAATAAGACGACACAATCGCAGGTCTGCAGCCGCAGGTCTGCGAATCAAACCACCTCAGAGCTCTTCTTTTCCTGCTGTTCTGCTCAGAAATAACACCACATGCTGCAGAATGGATAAATGTAAATCTGGACCGAGCGACATTCATTGATATTAAACATCATGGCCCAAATAAGTCAAAAGAACAGGACAAGGGGAGAAAAAGAAATGGGGGTATGAGTGCACACATTTTCTGTCTGCTTTGGGAAGAATCAAGTTTGTGCCCCAAACCTTTGCAGAACCATATATGATCTTGGATATGAACACAAAGCCATAGCTGTGCTTCTTTGTGCTCATCTGTAGTCCCCCCATGCAGCACTGTTGCAGGGAAGTGTGTGTGATGCTTGCGTGTTTTGTTTTCGCATTACTTCTTGCGTCCGCACGACCGTTCGATGAGCTGCACGGTATAATTAAAGTCAGGTACAGAGGGGTGTGCCGGGGCACAGCTGTACAGAGTTTCGTGTTTGTTTCTTTAACCCGTGTCACACGTCTGACGATTAGGTCTCTCCTGTCTGATCCTCATAGCCAGGGGCAAATGGCAGAGATGTACAACAATCCACTTAATGCATAATATGTAAGCTACAGAACTCCCCCGCCCCTCCTCCCCACATGTGCACAAGAACACAACATTACACACAAACACAGATGAGCACACACACCTTATTTTCTCATGCATTACAGCCTAAATTGGACCGCAGAGGTGAGGGGAAAAACGGCCTTCATTGGGTTTTGTTAAAATATTTATAGGTTAGGGTTGACTGGCTAAATTGAATATCTGTGTTGATCTCACTTGCATGTTTAACTTGTGCTTAGGAAAATATGTTTCCTAGGCGATAACCTTTTATGTACCGGGCCGGCTTCATTGAAATGCATGGAGATAAAAATGTGTCACACTTCAGAGCGGTGCTGGGCTACCGAGGCAGCTCAATTATTCAAATGGTGATTGACCTCCACCTGTTGGCTGCCTCCATTGTGTAGTCAATCATCCCCCATGTGCCTAAAATATGTAAAAATACACTTCTGTCATTTACATCACAAATCGTTTGTGAATGTCAAGTACCTCTGGCAAACTGTTTCTGAAAGGGAGAAAGGCTAAAATATTGTTAACGTGTAAATTAGCAATGCTTTCATTTAAGCTCTCTGATCTTTGCCTATTTTTCATTTCTCTTCACTAAAACGTATTTTTTAAGTGTGCAATTTTCATTTTTTTTTTCAATAATAATTTACGAGACATTGATACAGGCTGAAAAAAGCCATGGCTGACAAGGTTAGTGAAGAAGACGTTGACTGAAGTTAAAAGGTTGACTTTCGTGCCAACACTGAACTTATTTATTGCACTTTGTCTAAGCTCAGTAAAACAGCTCTATCCCCTATTTTTACTCTTACATTTCTGCAAATCTTGTTTTTTTCAAAATATTCACCTGTTCTCTATTTCATGTACTGATGACAGCAACATTTTCACTATACTGTAGAAGGTAGAAGTCTTTATTTTTACTGTCTGGTTTATCGGACTGGGCATAATAAGGATGATACTCATATTTAGAGGTTTATGGGTTCTTTGAATTTTCACAAAGCCAAAAGGAAGAACCTTTATCAAACAGACACGATAGTCGTGGTTAACTTCCCAGGGAATCAGCTGTCAGCTGTGAACGAAGCTAGCCATAAGCTGTAGCTTCGCGTTCTCGTGAAACCTCAGACATTAATAATTTATTTTTTATTGTTATTTTTAGCATTTAAATAGCTGCCAAGAATCATTTAAAGTACAGGCCCTTCTGCAATTATCTAACACAGGCAAGAGCATAGGAAGTAAAAACGCTGGAATGAGAAGGGCTCTTCTTTCGGCTGCCAAAAGTGTTTACTCAGAAAATCAATTTTAGGAACATCTCTTCAGCACTAAATGGACAGGCCAGTGCAACCAATCATTTCTGAAGATGTTTCTGACCAGGACTCTACACCCTCAGCATCTACAGCTTGTGCTGATCATTCAGCTAAGCAAAGCTCATGCTCTGCTTTATTACTATTTGCCTAGAATCTATGTAACAGCTGTGTGCTGCCAGAATCAAAGTTTCTTATGCATCTGTGTATTGACTTTAGCTCATATTGCGGGTTCAGTTTTGAACACTGTAAAGCAGAGGATTGTACATGACTCATTTGCTTCTACACAACAGGTCCAGGATTATCACAGGAACGAAGGAAAATATATTTGGGGCATAAACAGCTAAACATGTGAAACCTGCAGGAAATTTTTACCCAAAATGTAGCAATATTATTGACAGCAAAAGAGGCAAAGCTTCAGAGGGGTCTCTCTTCTCATCCAACCCCACCTCTCTGCCCTTGAGTCAGTCTCTACATATGGCTAGCACATGTGGAGGCCTAGCTCAACTGTCAGACAAGCAGGCACCTGACATGGAATGCCCATCTTTACCATGGAAACAACTGGCAAAGGTCAGTTTGAGGACATCAGAAAACAAAGGATATTCAGATAATTCAATTCAAAATTTTTTTTTCTGTTTAATTATAAAACAACCTGGAACTTGAACCAAAAATGTTTTGGTAACAACTGCAGTTCCTTAACCACAGCACCCCCTGCTGTCCTGAATCTTGTTCTCCAGCTGTAGTTTTTACCACAGGTATGTTTGTGGAGTGAAAATTTATATGTTTTTTGTCAGTCACTCTAGGATTAAATAACTTCAGTGCCCCCTGCTATAGCAGTTATTTACAGTCTCCTGGGCCAGCCTCCCATCCATCATCTCCCATGCTACAACACATTCTGAATAATGATACCAATGATAATAAAAACTACTGAATAAAAATAACTTTGCCGCACCTGCGCAACAGAATGAATTTTTCATCAGATACCACAAGCATTCCTGCAGGCCAGCAACTTGGAGTAATATATTACGTTCCTAAATCATCTTCGCCTGAAACTTTTATTTTTGTTGTAAAGAACTGAAGCACAGCATTAAAAACAGACACACGCGTGCATTCCTACACATACACACACAGTGACATTTCCTCTTGTCATGCACATGTTCTGCAACTGGTTGTGTGTCACCGACTACCTGCAGTGATACAGCTTTTGTCCGTGGTCTGCAGTTGATGGTGACTATGTTCGTGTGCTGACCTGACAAAACACAGACTGCATTTAGAATAACATGTCCCGCTTGTTCTTTTATGGCCTGGCACTAATCCTGTTACAGCAGAATCGTGAGGCCTTCAGCATTTGCCCCCAGACAGTAATATTTAGTCTGAAAATATCATTTAGAAAAGTTTGCATGGTTGGATTTGAGTTATGTGTCCCTGGTGAATTCTCAGTGTGACAAGTAGTCTTAGTGTGTCTTTATGAGAGCATGTTGGAGTTTCTCAATATGGAGCTGACGGATACGGCCCTTAAACATCTGATTCCGGCCAACATCTTTCTTTATTTACCTCGCAAATGGTTTTATCAGAAGCAGCTTGCAGTTTTTCTGATTTAAACTGCTAGACATTTACTGAAAAAAACTGAGGCTAAGTACCTTGCTGGAGTATATAACAGCATGGCTCCTGGGACCGGGAACCGGGACCCTTTGGTTATGTCTTTATTGACAGCAAAACTCAAAACTGGCTAAAGACAACATGCAACATATCCAAGGTTCCCTGTGTTATAAACACTTGAGGTAAGTATTCTCTGTTTATATATCCATAATTTTATTTTCCTTCTATATTCAAAAAAAATGTTTCTTAGAGGAAATGTCACCTGCACACATGTATCCAGCGATTATTTGCCAGTAAGCAGCAAAATGAAGGACTGCATTAATTCGGCTTATTTCCACAGTGTTTATATCTTGTGTCTATGATGAATGACAAAATATTGAATGCTGCCCATGTTTGTGAGTTATACCTGACAGTAGATTATTTTCATTTACTATAAATTTAGTTTTAATATAGCTCAAAATTGGCTAAAATTGCAAAGTGTTGCAGTTTATTCATATCTAATTGCTATATCCTATCTGCAGCAATAAACCTATGTGCAAGTCACGATACAGGACTATTATTCTACTGCTATTTTTATAGATTACTAAAGAAAACACAGTGGCCAGGTGCACATGTTATTTCAAGGTAATAATAGATAATGAAATAAAAGTCCTCAAATAGACTGTACTCTCATCTACAGTATATCCTGCCTCACGCACTATGTTTCCAGAATTGGAGCCCATAGGACAACTGGTTAAGGAAAGTGCAATAGATAAATTTGTCTTGTAGCGGTAATTTTTTTAAAAATAGATTTAGCTCTGGTTTCTACAGAATCAACCCGTGAATATCTGTATCACTCTTTCATTTATTGTGATGTCATGACATATTTACGAACACATCACGCTGGGCAAGTTACACAGAAGTACGTCCGATACCAATTGCGTTCTTACTCCGAGGGCCCAGGGTACGTGCATCTGTCTAAATGCAGATGAAGAGTGAGTAAACAAAACTTTATTCAGCAGACCCCCGCTGTGCTGCAATGTCACAAATGGAAGTGCCCTATGCTGTTCTACACGTGATCCGGTGATCCCCTTTCCCATTTATGCTTGGGGTGACTTGCGGTGTCTCCCAGAATGTTTATTTATTTATTTATTTTATTTTTTAATTTATATTTAGCCTGGCCCCACGTTGCCTGTGAAGGGACTGTGGGGCTCTTTCCAGGGCAGTAACATGCAGGCTGCGACTGGCGCCCTGTGAGCTGCGCTGCCGCTGTCAGCCAGGCGTCCTCGAGCTGTACGTGGACAGAACGGTCTCTAGAGGTCACTGCGGCTCCACGGGTGACAGAGGCAGCTGGGGCAGTCCAACGCTTCTCTTCTCTGCTGGATGACAAGAAAGAGAAGACAAATTGTGGGGGAAGGGATTAGAGAAAAAAATGAAATGCTCCTTTAACACTTGGGCAGGAAAGAATAATAATAATAATAATAATAATAATAATAATAATAATAAAACAACTAACAAAAAAGCACACCCGACCTTGTCACTGGGATCCAGGGTGCTGACTTTAAAGCGTGACCCACCACATTCCAATTAACCCAGGCCTGCCTTTCCCCATGGTGCCAACCACATGCCTGCAGTCTCTTTTGCTGTGTAAAGTAAAAATGCAGAAAGGAAAGGGGCTTAAAACTGCACCAGATGGACTGCATCGAGTGGATGTGTGTAGGGGAACACTCCAACAGTGATTTCTTATGAAGAAATCGTTACTTATCATGCTATTTGTCTGTTTCTATTTTATTTGTCCGTTTATGTTTAATGCATTGTTACCTGGCACTGCCCAAGTTAGTGGAAAGGTAAATAGTAAAAACAAATTATATATCTCAAAACTGTATTACCCTAAAAGTGGTTGCATTTAATGCAGAAGTATTGTTCGTGGTGTCAGACAGGTGGACGCTACAGAGAGTGATACATTAACCATAGTCCGGTGGAAAGAAGAAGAGTTACGACAGAAAACATATATTTTATGTATATTATATAGCCAGATTTTTTACCCTTATCTTAACTATGTCTCCATTGCCATGTGTGTGTCATGTATAACTCCCAGTCCCCAAGTTTGGGTCCTTCCTTCAGCACCCCCCCACCTCTTCTTGCTGTATGTGTGTGCGTGTGTGTGCTTTTTGACTGTGCAAAAAACCTCATTTAGGGAGAGAAGTACTTGTGTTCCAGATTTCAAGTCTGTGGCTTGAATATTAAAGCAGTGCATAAAGAACAAACAAACAACCAAAACAAACACACAGAGATTGAGCTTTATAGATCTAGACGTATGTAATTCCTGATTCAGCTCTTATAAAGATGCTAAGGGTGGAGTTATAAAGACTAAAGTATTTAGTAACATTAAATATATATTCAAATGACCTGCAGTTTGTCAGACATGAGCTTGAGCGTAGCTTGGCCGTCGTCCACTTCTCCTTTTTAATCCGTTTCTGAAGTTCACGACAAGTTTAACAAGACAAACTCCACTCGTCCTGAAGGCCCCACTAATTCCTGCACATCTGGATATTTTTAAAAATGCCTTTTGTAAACATTTACAGTCACAAAGAAACAGAGAGCTACTGTTGCTTATGCTTTGTTTGTGTTGTGGTTGGGGCTGAGCTGGGTTCGAGCCGCTACGATTTGCGAGCTGTTCTGCCAAGTTTAAAATTAGTAACAAATTTAATATGTTCTTGCACTACCATCCAATGCCACAAAGGCTGCAGAAAGGCACCACCAGTTTGTCATGGGGTCTTTCTGGAAAACCACAATGAGGCAGAATTTAGAAATGAAATTGAAAGACGGGAATGGGAGGAGAAGAAAACAAGGAGCAGATGCCAGCAGGCCCCGCAGGGACAAAGGGGCTTGGCTGGGGACCACCAGTAGGAAGAAGGGCTTGCACCCTGTGCCCATGGTTAACAAAACCTCCACTTCCACTGCTTTTTGCTTACACTGGCTTTTAAATAGCAACAAGCGCAGCCCAGACTATTAGCATTAAGTAAATGACAGAACCATTCCCCTGTTAATGGCATAATAGTTGCAAATATGATTTATGCCTTTCATTTTAGGGATGGTTACTTTCATAATTCCTAATGCTTGGGGCAAATGTGTGTTTGGTATGTGTGTTTGGTATAATGCCATTTAATGCCCCATTGTCTGTTAAAGAATGGAGAAGAACATATTGCTTTCATAAATCTATGTTGCATACTATACTAGACAGCATGAACCATGTCATGTCGTCATAACAATGCACATTGTGAACCAGCTAACTCAGTACAACGGATTAGACATAACTTGCTTTGATCTGACCAGAAATCTATTGGTGCTGTTCTGTTTTATTTCCGGGTTCTTCAGTTGTGCTCTGCGGCCAGTCATGTAGTCACATTTCAGGCTGCTGAAAAAAGATCCAGTTCCAGCACATTTTTTAATATGTTTGACTTGTTCCTTTAATTGTCCTTATGAATGCATGTGTTTATTTGCATTGTTTCAGGCATTTTAAGATTTACAGGTCCACCAATAGAAACCTCCATCCATCTATCCATTATCTTTAACTGTTTTGTCCTGGTCAGTGTCGCAACAGTCCAAAGCATATCCCGGGACCCCTTAGCTGTAGGCTATGAAATTAAATCCTGGACAGGATGCCAGTCTGTTGCAAGCTGACCGCACGTGCACACTACGAGCAATTCAGAGTAACCAATTGACCTGAAATGCATGTCATCAAACTGTGGGAGGAAACTGGAGTAGCTGGAGGAAACCATGCAGACGCTACACTGACTAAGCTGGATTCAAACCCATGTCTTAACAACCGAGGTGCTGTGAAGTGGCAGTGCTACTCACAGTGCCATCGTTCTGCCCCGACAGTAACTGCGGTTCTGCACAATTATTTTATGAAGAAAGAAAAGCACAATGGTCCAAACTGAATACAGCTCCAGAATAACTCTAACATACAATACATAATTATTCAACTGCTACCCTGTGTTTCTCACACACTCAATGTTCAAGGAACAAAAACAAAGACCGGAACTGAATCCGTGCGCCCTGTAGGGGGCGCTAATTTATATATTTTTTTTAACATCTTGCAACAGTAACCAACATTTGATAACAAACCTCACCAGTGCAACACAAATGTTTTGCATATTTCTTTTTAGGTAACCACATCATGGATAGCACTAACATAAAGGAGCATTTATGATTGTGGGGACGGGTGTGTTTCAGGAACAGATTCCTCACAAGCATGTCATGAAAATAAATCCAAACTGCAGTTTACATCGGGACATAAATATTTGCAGGTCTGCCTTTGAAAATGGAAAGGCTGAGGTTGCTGAGCAAATTCCACATGAAAGCGTTGGTCTGAAACGCAAGGGTTATAGGCTGAATCAATAATAGCTTAAATCCGCTGGGCAATAAAATGCATAACTATGATCCCCCTGTTATTAGACACAGCCTCAAGATTTATTGTTTGCCCTACTGAAAATTCCCACAAGCGAATAATGAGATCTTTATGGTGCAGTGTTTGAGAGCAACTGAGACGATGTATCACCTGTGAGTCTCCCCCAGAGGCCTTCCTCGTGTGCTGTTTTCCTCTCGCCTTTGCTACCTGAGCACATTGTCACCGTCTCTCTTGTGCCGAAGTGAGGGTCTAAAAACAAAGTCACACATGACCTCAAAAGATGACACTGCAAAATTATATTCTGGTAACAGAATTCGCTATATGCGTTTCCCCCTTTCTGCAAGGTGCATCGATTCGAGGTGGAAAAACTCAAAGGAATGTGCTGTGTTCTGTTCCGTATATGCAATATAATGCTCCTCCTTTTGCACATTAGGAGGATAGAAGCGCGGTAAGAGAAAAAAGAAATGAGATAAGAAAGGCTGAAATGTAATGATGCATAGTGTTGGGTAAATTAAATTAAGGATTGATTTAAACACCCAACCTGTGTCCCATTTGGACTCAGAACTCTTATTTGGAGTATTTTTTGTTGCTTTACTAAAACCGAAGAAAGTACTGAGGGCAGTTGGTGTAATAGTTTGAGCTGCTTTTGCTGTTGGATTCAAAGGGTGCAGGTTCAAGTCTCATTGAGATTTGAGCACATTAACTTACCTTAAAAGTGGAGCAGGGCAGTCAGCGATCAAAAGGGCTAAATTAAGGAGAAGTAGCTTCACGTTGTAAGTTACCTTGGAGAAAAGCATGCGGTAAATGTTAGGGGTTATTTGTTTCCAGATGTCAGATAAATAACTAAAGGTGAAATGTTTATACTGTAGTAGGAGACAAAGACCCCGTTATCATTTGTGTGCCTCCCTTATAAAGGCATGCAAATATCTCATGCATATTTCCACAGAGGCCATGGAAAGAGTGTCCATCTAAACCTGCATTCGTATTTTATGTGACTCCACCCCCACATTATCACTAAACTAAGACAACACAAATTCCCTTGACAAAGTAAAAGCTTCCTCGATTTTAGACTTTTGACCCAACGAGTGTTTTAAACTGAATCTGAAGAGCAACTGGACTACCATAAGTCTTTATAGATATGCTGCTTCTATAATACTCAACTTTCCATAGTAACGCATAAGGAATTCGGTAACAATTGTGCAGGACTTGTTGGACTGTGCTGTCATGATGATGTTTTCAAATGCCAGAGGATGGTCCTCGAGTGTCTGGAACACATTCCTTTGCTGAGTCACATGGCTCTGTGTAAAGCCTGTCTTCTGCATATGAATGTGACTGCCTGCAGCACAAACCTCTAACAGCTGCCTGTCATTTAGACTTAGAAAGAACAAAGGGAACATAGTAAC
Source organism: Arapaima gigas (assembly GCA_900497675.1). NCBI lineage: Eukaryota > Metazoa > Chordata > Actinopteri > Osteoglossiformes > Osteoglossidae > Arapaima > Arapaima gigas. The sequence continues at coordinate 336,524 of UFQX01000014.1, forward strand.
AGTTTACAAGTGCAAAAACAAATCATGTGCGGCCTTGTTATGTTTCCAAGTGACTGAATGCAAACCCAGTCCTCCTTCTTGAGTTACATCTGCTATGCAAAGCCTTGAGGCTGAATTGTTTTAAAATGGTCCTCAAATGAATGTGAACGTGCAACCTGAAGGTAGCATGTTTGCATTGCATTATGGGACTGCTGAGTTTATTTTTTAAACAGTAGAACTGTATCATGAAGACACAAGAGAAATGTTGTTGGCTGTTGATATTTGGTCAAAAAACTGATATTTGGTCAAAACGTGATTTCTGCTTCTAAGACCACATTTACGGGGAATGCAGAAAAAACATCTTTTGTTCTTTTTTGCTTACATTGCTTCAGTTGCTTGAACAAGGAACAAGGTGAGCAAAGAGCCAAGTTTCAGCTGAGGAGACTTGGTCGTATGGAGCTGTGACATGACCTGTGAGAAAGTAAAACTAAGATTAAACAGAAGGTACAGCAAAATGAACAGATGACTCAGATAAAGAGGAGGAAAAGCAGAAGTAAGGGGAAGATTAAAGAAAAGATGGGAGATTACTGTCTGGTATTAAACTGACACAGAAGATTATGCAGACGCTGGCCATGTAGGCACGAAGTTGTTGGTAGAGGCCTGCATCACTTCAGCTGTGCAAAAAAAAAAAAAAAAAAAAAAAAAAAAAACAAATAACACAACCTTGCTGTACAAGAGGACAGTATGACATAAACAGATATTTGGGACACACCTGGACAGAGAGACTCTGTGGTGAGATTAATGCTTTAGTTGTTTTTACTGCTATGCATCTATGATAATTCCAGCACCGTTCCAATAGAAATACCGTAAAGCTTTGCCAAAAAGCACATTTAACTGATGACAGGAATGTGATATTTTCAAGGGCTCACCTGCTATAACTGCTGTAGATAGTTGCCTCATCTGATGCTGTATCTTGTGGTTTGCTGTGACCCTGCACCGGCCTGAAATATGAGTAGACAGAGAGGTCGAAGCCCTAGACTGTCAAATGCCCTGAGAACCATCTGTAGGCCTGCTGCAGTCTGGATTCCATTCACTGAGGACCCTGGGGACATTTTCGTTACTTTGCACTGAATGTTCTATTAGTGAATCTGCCAATTTGCTGTTGCAGTCTGGTGGTGATGAACCAGGCACGGAAGGCTGGCAGGTTAACTGTCCGGACACCGTACTAGGTCTACAGGTAAGGGTAGGACAACAGGCCATGCTGAGGACAGCATGCGGGACTGCATGCGGGACTGCCAGCACTGTGGGTCACAGGAAGTCCACAGGAAGTACCAGAGGTCGCAACACAACATCAACCCTACCACACAAAGCCAGCTTTTCATCAACACTCCAGCCACCATCTAAATCCCATAATTATCTTGGGCAAAATTCATTAGTCAGTCTTGTACAGACATGGGCAACCAGGAATGTGAGGCAGAAACACAGGCCTGGAACAATGTTGGCACACATCTCATTGCGCCCTTTGACAGGATGTAATGAAGTGTATACGTTGTCCCTCTCATCAACATTTGAACTCTGAGCCGTCTGCATTGGACTTTGTTTTATGAAGCATGGTGCACAGCGTGGGACACATCAAATGGCACCTCCATCTTGTCTCATTTGTCAAGCTGCAAGCACATAGTTGTTTGTGTTGTTGGTGTTGTTATTTCTGCTCCTATTAGTATTAATGAATTATCGCTATGGTGTCAGTACAAATTATGTCACAGTTCATCTTTTTTATTAGTTAACCTCAGTGTGACATCATGGGATGCCCTCATCGTGAGCCTTATTGCTGTGTTTTCATTATTCAGTCTTCCTTCCACGACTTTCTCGTTTCAACCATTTGTGGCAAATTTTTCTTTGGCAAATTAAAGCAACCGAATATGCTTGGCATAAATACAATGCATGATGAACTGCAAACTCATATAATGAAGACTGATTTAGGCTGTCCTGCATTCTTTAAAATAAATCAAAATCTCCGAATGTCCACTTTTGGTCGCTTCCAGGTTGAGTGATGCTATTATGTAACATCTTCAGAAACACATGTAGCATGCTCCAACTGTAAGAGTTGAGTGTCCTTACCATATCTCTTCAAATATATATTTATCTGTCTGTTTCCTTCCAGACCGGAGCCCTGAAACAAGTACTAAAATGTGAGATTGAAATTAACATTACTAAACTGTCAGACTGAAATCGGGTTCCCCTTTCTTTTGACAAACACTCTTAGAATATTTTTGAAGAGAACACCAATTACTTCCCCTTGCATTAGAATATAGAAAATCAGTTTCATATTTGGTGTCTGCTTTTTTGAGATATTATTTTCCATATTTGTATACCAAAGTACAGCTGCAGTTTGAAACTGATCTGAAAATTGGAAAACAATCACACAATAACAAACAGAAAATAAAGAGAATGTGTATTGAGAATGTATTAAGTAAAAGATGAGCTATATAAGTGGAAATATTTTGTTTTTCCTGGCTGCTTTTCCTATTTTTATGAAGTATTGCTTTCTTTTATGGCTTTCTGCCCCGTAACTGTGCAGTTCCCAGGTAGGAATGAGTTTTAAGTATAGATTAGTTGAATGCTTTGTGTTTGTACTATTCCTGCCAGGATGGTAACATCTTCCAAGACTTCAGAGAGAGGGAGGACTGGTGACAGCCCCCTGCTACAGAAGGACACTGGACAGCACACTTGTGGAGCTGTCTAATCTGTCTGCCGTGGCGTTTAGGTCTGCAGAGGCCTCCTCTGCTTGACACCAGCAGATAAAGACACCTAATAAGGCGCTCCAGCCACTGAGCTCAAGTGCCCATTTTCCATATCGCTGGGACCCAGATAAAGCTGTCATTCCTCCCAACCTATTTATAACAGGGTCCGTCTTTACTCTTGTTTACTCGCGTTGCAATTTCCCTCTTATGTTTTTGACAGAAGATTATCCAAAGTCTGTTTAGGATTATGTGCTGAAGGACCCCTTTTTCAAATTAAAAAAAAGAAATTAGGAGGTGGGATGAAGTAGTATATGATGATGCTGATTGTTTATGCATGTTGTTGTTTATGATGGAAAATTTTTGGTCTTACGAAAAAAGATCTCTTCTTAGATTAAAATGTTGGAGACTGAAAATCCATTGGTCTAAAAAGGAGAAAAACAGATCCTTTTGGGTGAAATGTTACACACATATGTGCACAGTGGACTTTAATGCTGCTGCAAACGCTCCTTCACACAAAGCTGCAAAAACAGAGATGTGGCTGTGGTTTTCATCGTTGCATGTTCTCTGTAACAGGTACACGAACAGATTGATTGTTCCTTTAGGCTGTCATCGCGAGACCATGCGGTCCCATAGCTATACTCCGTAATTGTTCCACTGGATTGGATCCTGTCACGATGGCGTGGTTATCCGAGCCATTTTTGCCGAGGTAGAGTTGCCTGCAGAGTTCACGCTAGCGGTTAGTTTATAATGGACCTATTAACTGCCTGAGAATGGTGCTGAAAGATGGCAGGATTCCACAGCCTTATCCACAGTCCCCTCAGGTGTCGTGTTACTGTGGTAATCCCATTCTGTATGCATCATTACCTTCAATAAGGTTTGGCAGCTTCCCTCTGCAGCCCGGCTTTAATTAACCTTCCCCTAAATATTTAATACACCTCTCAACATCTTCATGTGCTCAACTTCAACAGCAACATGGCAGGCTTATTATTGATCACAAGTACCAAACCTGCTAATACAGAATAGACAGGCAGATGTTTCTCAGCAAAATTTGTCCTTTTAGAAGAATGGTAGTAAAATGCAGCTAACGTTTTACATTTTGGTCTTCCTCTGCCATGTGCACATGTCAAGCAAAGGCAAAATCAGGCCTAACTATTTTAATTCTACACTCCCAGTGATAATACTAAAGTCAGTCATCGCCAGAATTTGCAAATCGAGGTGAACCCATTTTTTCATTAAGTATTAATACTGTGGGGTCTTATATTCTTTTCCTTGTTATTCACCATCAGGCCCATCTCCGATTTTTAATCAAAACAGTATTCAGAATATGATTCCGGAAGATTATATTTAGGGAGATTTGCGAAACAGATCTTGCCTGTATGACAGATTGCAGAGCAGTGCTGCGCTGGATGGATAATCTTGAATCACAGTCAGCTGACCTTTCCTATATGAACCGTCTGACTCTTACAAAAAAGCTTCCCGGCACCTCATCTTAACTTTACTTTCACTCAGAAAACAGCAATAGTAGACAATACAGTCACGTTACGGTGGCTGACACTGAACTCTTGACTGTGATGTTCAACAATGCGCAAAAATAAAAATATCTGATCGAACACATCAGCTAAAGCTCCTGCTATACTGGGTCAGGGAACTTTTAAAAGAGAACTTCTTTGCTGTCTTCCTTATCCTTTAGGTCTATTGACAAACCAAAATATTCAGGTTTGAACCATTTATATTTGAAATTGAGAAGGCCAAACCACGCGAGGGTGTTTCCTGTCCTTGTTGTCAGACTGAAGGAATGAATATTAAATTCACCTCACAAACAGCCTAGGAATTAGCCTTAAAAAAAAAACAAAAACTTTTCCCCCTTTTTTTACTGCGTCATAAAACAGCTTAAAGGTGACAGAAATAAATGAACCTATGAGTGTATTACTGTAACTGTTTTGATAGAGTCAAGAGCGGAACCTACAGAGTTTATGCTATGTAAAGCGGACTGGTTTGACAGGGTGAATTTGTGTGCCAGGTGTCCAAGTGGTCTGCCGAAAACCTCCTTTCAATAACCCTAATACTCTTTATTACAAGATCTAATCTCAAAAATCCGACCTGAAATAATGTTTCTCTTTTGGGGGCTTAATTTGCGCACTTCTAAGCTGCGGATCACCGGCGGCAGACTGCGTCCTTTCGGCGCACAACACCGCCCTTTTACTTCCAACAGCAATGTCTGCTTTTCAAACCCGATTTATAGCGTGTGCATATGTGTCCAAACTAACACATGAGGGAATAGTAAATTATTCTGTTTTATTTATAACGTGCAAATCCACAGTGAACTTTGTTTTCCTCTGTTTGACAAACCGGCAACATTTCTCTTTGCGCCACTCCTTCCCTATGAAACAGCGAGTGAAATATTATTTACATTTCGAAACAAACCCGACCGAAAATGTCTAATAACAGTGAAACGTGTTTTTGGCCTATATTGCTAAACTGGACTTCGAAATTAATAGAAGAGAAACGGCTTCAAAGTTCGCCACTCAAAGTTTACAATGTGAATATCCAGTCGCGCATTTAAATCTGTCCTTATTCGAGGGGAAATATTCGCACACCCTGTGTCAACAGGTGAAAGTGAAATTTGAAGCTGACAGTGTTTCCCTTCACCAGTTACCCAGCAGCTATACATTAATAAATTCAACAAATATGAACGAAATCTTTATTCTGCCGCTTGTTTGATGGAAGATGTAAAACCGGGAGGGATTTGCGTTAGTAGATCGCCCACAGGACGGGCGGACGGAGTAGCGGCCGCGTCGCACTGCGCCAGCGGCTCTTGTTTGGTTCATCTGTAAGTGACCTTTGTGTTGCCACAGTCATTAAATAAATGCACGAGCTCTTGTGCCAAGGACACAAAGGCTCATTCATCTGCCGTTCCTGCAAGAGCAGCAACACAATGTCCGACGACACTTCCAATTAGGTAAACACACAGATGAGCCACTGTCCCCTTTCTTCCCCATCGTGTCGGGTTCATTCCCGCCCTTGACGGAACGATGACCTACCAGCATTTTTCCAGACCGAGGAGCAAAGGCGCTTTGATCGCAGCTGAAAAGTTTCCCGGCTGCCCACGTGGGGCTGCGAATCACGACGCAGGGACGTGCATCTTGTAAAATTACTTTTTTATAAAAGATTTCACACAGGGCAGTAAAACGGAGTCTCCGTACGATCAAAATAAACACACATTATTAATTTCCACATACGAACGAGTAAGTAAATCCTTTCGATATGAGCAGACAAAACGGCCTGAAATAAGATCGACCTTTTTTTTTTCTAATCAAATGTAACTTCATCTTATTTAGCATACGTACACATACACAGGCTCAAAACATGATCCGAAGTGTAACACTGAAGTATCGCACGGTTATGAAATGTGTAACAAACAAATCAATAAGTAATAAATACATAAATATATAAATAAATATTACATACATTATCAAACAAACAAACAAGACTAACAGACGAATAAATACGATCGCTCTTTTACTACTGCCGAGTGCATACGTACGAAATCCGTCTGGGATAGCAGATCTTCTTCATACAGTTCCATCAAAAAAAAAAAAACAATCCTGTGCAAAAATTATGGCTGCGTCCACAATAGCGAAGAAACATCGATCGCTGAGGGGTCTGAACACAGTGCAGCTCTGACCGTCCGACCCTTGTTCTACAGCACATTTGGGAATAATTCCAGTTATTTAAATCCCAGAAACCCTCTTGGAAGATGGAAAAGAAATTAGTACAGTATATAAAGACACACTTTTGCATACTAACTTACCATAGTTTGCCTTTTTTCGTTTTTCCTTAATTGATTCAAAGTCACACTTTCTGGAAGAAAAGGCAATACTTGTATCTTACGTTTTTAGTTTTTCTCATTTTTGTGTGATTTGCAATGTGCAGCTGAAGAAGGTCGTCATTCTCGTTTGCCAGCTGCTGTGAAAAAACCTCTACTGATTTTATTTATACTTTTTTGACTGAGATGAACCACTGAACATAATGGTTGTATGACTGGTCTATATGTGCAACACCTGTGTGTGTGTGTGTGTGTGTGTGTGTGTGTGTGTGTGTGTGTGCGCGCAAAAGACAGAACAGTGGTTCCCTTGCCTCACCTCTTCATCAGGTCAGTGATGCAGTGATTGTCATTGTCACCAGGGCCTCAGCAAGAGACATGTTAAATCTTCAGATTATTCTAACACACATTTTCTGTCTTACAAAAAGTCCACATGTATGAATCAAACATATATACACACATCTGCGGACACATACATGTATAGAGCGTGTGTACATATATATGTATACACACACATACACACGTTGTTAAATTACCGTATGCAATGCAGGGACAAATATGTGTGAAGCTCCAGTACATTACTGCCACTAATAATAATAAGTCACGCTGACAAAATGCTAAGTCAGAGTCTTTCCAAACATCTTTCAGAATTCCAGGCAGGAAAAAAATGAAGCTTTAACTAATAAAATCAAATAATTTTACTATAATAGATGTTGCAGGAAATCAGCAGTGAAGGTGATTTTCACACTGTTGGCTGGGACACGGCCGGTGATGGTCGCAGTTTGTCCTCCAGAGTGAAATGTCTAGCGGGTGGGGACTTGCGCAGCACCCTCCACTGACAGGTAATGGCATGTGTCTGGGAGCAGTGGGTAAGAGGAGCACTGTAGCTGCAGGTTCTTGTGGGCGAAGCCGGAGGGGCTGTAGGCTTTCCCATGTGACTGTGGCCCCTCCCGGAACGTGCTTTCGGTGGGGGGCAGGCTCGAGGCATCCTGGGATGCCCCTGGCTCTCTGCACTGGCCAGCCATGGAGACTCTGGTTGACTGGAGTTGGCAGTCAGCACTAGAGGTCCCAGCCCTCAGCCCACTGTCCTGGGAGAGTCCTGTCAACATGGAGATGTCTGCAGTCCGAGCTGGAGACCAGATGAGGGGCTTCCCTTGTGCCTCGAATGATGGCAGGACTGAAGCAGTGGGCAGAGCTGTCTTAACAGCAGCGGTGCCCAGGAAGTCAGAAGACATGGTTGCCAGGGCCTTGTTATTGCTGGCAAAGGTATGAAAGTTATTGGGTGGGGCCAGGGCACTACTGCAGTCCCTTTTAGCAGCCCTCCTAGGCACTCCAACGTGAACAGCCTGCTGCTCCTGGGAAGCCTTCTCACAATCGCTGTCCAGTTTTTCGCAGTCCTCCTCATCCATTTCATCCAAGTCACTCAGCGGCAGGTCTTTGTCTTCTTTACATTCCTTGGAATCTGTTGTAAAGCAAACAACTACTAAAGTGTGCTATAAAATCATAGTGCTAAAACTGCATCCTGCAACGGAAACTGCAGTTTTCATGTTTTTCCCCCCATCACTAGTTTGTACGCTAAAAGGTTGTTAGTGAGATGTGATCAGTAAAACAGTCTGAATGGTGGACTCTTTCACCTGTGCACATTTGTTACATGTAATCTGTTCTCTGAGTGCATATTAGGGAATTATTCTTTTTTACATCAATTTTACAAAAAGCGCTTTGTCACTGCAACGTAGAGACAGAAAAAATAAAAGGAGAAGTCGTAAACGCATCCATGGACATATTATTCAGTGATTTTATACAGAAATATTAATGTGCACATTTAAATTTCTTGATATCTATGCCTATTTATTCCTGACACCTGTATGAGGAAAGCAGCCATAGTCACCTTTGTTGACACATTCTTGGTCACTCTTCTCCAGGTCCTCCTTCCTTTCATCTCCCACTTTATTCTTGGGGGACCAGGTCATCTTGTTCTCCTTCTTGAGCCTTCTCCTGGCATTAGCAAACCAGGTGGACACTTGAGTGAGGGTCATCTTGGTGATGATGGCCAGCATGATCTTTTCGCCCTTGGTGGGGTACGGGTTCTTGCGGTGCTCATATAGCCATGTCTTAAGGGTGCTGGTTGTTTCCCTCGTAGCATTTTTTCTCCTCGATGAGCCGTTAAAGTCCACAGTCCCGTATCTGGTAGAAGGCGGTGACATTGGACACATGTTCTGTTATGGCCTAGTCACTGTTCCCTGAGTATTGTTCTTAATATGTTAATGTTACTGGCCAAGTACAAACCAAACAATAATAATAACAATAATATAATTTCTGCAAATAGCATAAAATAGACTGTTGCACATCCAGTTTTGGCTTCAGTATTTATTTTTCTGTAATAATGAGTTAGCAAGTATATATTTGTTATGCTTATGATGCAGCAATTAGGATTAAAAGGGGAAAAACTTACCTGTCATACTGGTACTGCCCCAAAGAGTGATCATAGGGGTAATAAGCAGAAGACTGGCTGATTCCAGAGTGCAGGTTGCCAGTGCCATCCTTGATGTCATACTGCGGAGTCTGAAACAGTTACAGCAGCCGTCAGAATAAATAAACAAACACTGCGGGAAATAGGTGTCACCTTCTAAACTAACACCTCACCCACGTTTCGTGCAACAACTACGCCTCGGGTTGTGTATGGTAACTCTAACTTTATGAAAAGTGTTACACTTTCGCTGTCATTTTCCCCCCTGCCAAGAACGTTTGGAATTGTTGAGCTTTCCTCTAAAGTTTTAACTGGGGCAAAGCACTTCGCTTACATGCAGTGCGATTTTTTTGATATATCAACTATTAATTGCATTCAAACACACTCACTTTCTCAAAAGAAACTCGCTCCATCAGTGCAAATGTCCTGCTTCGCATCTAATTCATTTCACACTGTTTTTACAACAGGCAGTTACTGCAATCTCAATGCATCACACTGTTCGGGATGTGAACTTTTTGCAGCGCGTTTGTGGTTTTCGGCTGAACAGAGTGACAGCAGCTGTAGTTAAGATCTCCCGTAAAGGAAGCGCAGGCACCGCTAAAACAACAACAATCGATGAGCGCCGTACGGCGGATCGATGGGCGCCATAAAAGCGCGCACGTACCAGCGCCGGGTAGAGCGCGGGCGGCTCGCCGCCGTACGCGAAGCAGTTTGCGTAGCCGTGGCTCGCGGCGGCCGCGGCCGCGTAGGGCGCGCTGTACACACCCAGCGCGGCGTTGAGGTCGCCGCGCGCGCTCGCCAGCAGCCGGTTCTCGTAGGGGGGGCAGCAGAAGGCGCCCGAGCCCTGGGAGCCACTCGCGCCGTCCGACGCAGACCTGGAAATCGAATCGCAGCAAGTCGTAGTGGGGTTTGCCGACACGAAAAACTGCACAAAGAGAATGCCAGACAGACACGTCAGTGGCGCGTCCCCAAGGTGAGCAGAGAATGGAGGACAAGGTAAGGAGCGCATGCACACAGGAATAACGCGCGCGCGCGCGTGTGTTTGCGTGTGTGTGTGTGTGTGTGTGTGTGTGTGTGTGTGTGTGGGGGGGTGGGTGTGTATGTGTGCGCATATGTGTATGTTTCATGCACACGAAGTAGAAATCTGCTACCGTTACCTCACATGCACCCGGGCTGCAACTTTGCACATTTCTAAATAAAAAGTAATATTTGGAGAGAAATGTGAAGTTTGGCAAATGCATGTTTTACTCTGTAACTGGGGACAGTATATTGAAAATGGTTAATAGTACCGCAGATATATGGTCTGACACGAAATAAGTGAGGTTTTAAACTTTGGAAAAGAAGAAAAAAGTTTTCCTCAAACACTATATCATGTGAAGTTGACTGTGCCACGATTTCATGTTCAGGACCTTTGTGTAGTGTGTTTACTCTAAGAGAATGTGCAACAATGTACAACAAAAAAGTGAGTATAATGCGTTCCAGACAGACAAATCAGTCCAACAATTACCCCATCAAAAAAGAAAAAGGAAAATATTAAAACAATATACTGGATATTAGTTACTTCAATAGATTTTTTTTTTTTTACTTTTAAAAAGCACGAGTAAATTTGCTAGCAATGTGAACAAATTGCATATTGCTTTAAATAGAAATCATGCAGTGTGTATATGTACGGGTACGTAGATACACACCAATGAGTGCATCCTGAACAGGCTCAATACCAAACAACTACAATCTGACTTGTGAGACAGTATTAAAATGTCCCTCTCTGGTCTGCGAAAGGAAGCAAATTTACATGATGTGCCTCTTACCTGTGAAGTTGCGTTGTACGGGTATCCGAACTGCGAGAACGACATGGTTGCTTCTTTTGTAACCATCAACAATAATCTCGCCAGATCTTTTCAAATGCACATTGTCGCCCACATCTCAGCGCACGGCCTTTTTCCTCAATAATAGATGACTGCACTTAGCGGGCGGCTCTCGAGCTCCTTACAGCGCTAAATACTTTTACACGCACTTATATATACATAGATAATCCTGCAGAGGAAAAGATAAGTAAATAATATTAAACGGCAAGTAAAAAAATATGATTGTGCGTTAGCTGAAGAGGGCTTAAAGGATAACGTAAGACTTGCAAGATATGGACTCTGCTTGTGCTATTATTTGTGCCTCTGTAGTTCTTTAGCATTCATCCGTGCGCGGGTATCGCTGTGACGTCACAGTAATCCCGCATCAGCCGGGCAGCGGAGATGGAATCGCATCTTTGCCAATCAACGGGAACGCGGCGGGCGCGAGACGCGAGCCCCCCATCCGCAACACCTCGCGCCTTCAGCCCCTTAACTTTCTCTTTTTTTTGCAAGGTGCTTCTTCGAGCTCCAAGGGTGAATTGAAGGAAGGTTCGTTCACATGGACACAGAACGTCGAAAACGTGATCTGGAAAGTCTGCGACAATCTGCGCAGTTGCTGTTAAACGCTCAAAACGTGTTGATAAATACCGAAATAGAACAAGCATTTCACATCATAAGCAATATTTTAAATATCTTTTTTAATTACCTTTAAAACAACACACGTCACTTATTTGCATTTTAAGCGATTACATGTTTTTGTTAAGATGCTGATGTTTAACCTTTAGCCAGCGTCGTAGTTAGACTTGTTTCCTTGTAAGACTCCAGGTTAAAATCCCACCTCTTGCTGTATTGCATTCGATGAGGGTACATACCCTACACTGACATAGTAAAAACACCCGCCTGTATAAATGGGGAAATCACTGTAAATATGCGCATCTAGCATCATGTGTATTCTTGAAAGCAGCTTTCTTAACATCAACAACAACAACAACAACCACAACAACCACAACAACAACAACAATAATAATAATAATAATCGCTTAATCTGAAGGGTAAACGTATCGATCAATTTATCCAAAGTCACATAACCTTCAGCAGGACCAAATATGATAAAACTGAGTTTCGGAAACAACACAGATACTTTCACTGACCTAAAGTTAAGAGCAATCAAAAGGCCGCCGTTAAAGCAGAGCTTTTTTGCAAAGACTCGCAATGTAGAAGTAGTAAACAAGTTTTATGAAGAGTGTCATATTTTCATTGGCTCCATCCCGGCGTTGGAGCTGTGCGTCCAAGTGAGCGCTGTCCGTCAGGCTCCGAGTGTCCACACGGGATTCGGCGGGTCAGTGGGGCGTCGATCGAGGTCTGTCTGGACACACTTGCCGATCAGTTCCCAGAGGGACCGGACACACACTTGCCATTTAGAATTAAATTTCGCATCGAAAAAACCTCTGCGAAGCTGCAGCACAAGGTTTAGCGGGCGCGTGGTTATAAAAACACATGGTTTTAATTAAAATAAGCATGTGCGAGAGAAGAAAGAAAATTGCTATTACACCACAGCAACAAAAAAGATAATAATAATAATAATAATAATAATAATAATAACAAGAAGGAGAAGGACTATATAACTTTTTCTATATAACTATATGATTTATTCAAGTCTTGGGAATGTGTTGCACAAATACGGGAATAGTATCCGAAACTTTAGGTGAAGGGTATTATGAAAAACGGAGGTGATGATGTGGTTTCAATACGGTCCTGTGTTGTACCTTAGGGCTGATCTTCCTGCTACGTTGGCTTCTGATGAAGATGAACAGGATGGGGTGGATTGGGGGGGTGAGGTGCAATGGCACGCTTTCTCTTCGGGTGGCGCTAGAGAGCTGCGGGAAGAGACACAATCCTGTCACATAAAGTTCGCAGATTGTACACCCGGGGCCTTGTTACTCATTAAATGTTCATAGGGAGGTGAGCTGTGGTCACACCACCTAGATGTAGGGTGCCTATGTCCTGGCTGCTTGTTCGCACCTGCCCAGTCCCAGCACAAGCGAAGGGAGGACCTCTCTGGAGAATGGCAGGTGCCCAGCCTCACTTCAACATAACAACAGAGCATGCGACCCAAACAGAGAAAAAGTAATGAGAACAAAATAGTTCCAAATGTATAAGTAAGCGATTTCAAAAAAACAGGTCTATTGTGTGCTCTAACTATCTGTAGTATTAAAAATGTAAACATTGGTACGAAACATGCATTTTGAAGTTGATTTTAAACTTTTTAAAAATGAATTTATATTCTTATATTTTTCAGGGGGTGTAATAATCCTGTTGGGCCATACTTCAAAATAGCATTGCTCCTGTCATATTTTGCTTGCCACATATTATTATTATTATTATTATTATTATTATTATTATTATTATTATCATTGTAACACAGACTTCTGAGATTTTGGTAATCTAAAATATCGAGGGAATTGTGTAATAACTGAAAATTTGGTGCAGGCTGATATGAACATTTGTACCATATATTTTAGTTCATCTGGTGGCATACACTTACTGAAGCTAACATATATGCAATATGTTCTTGCTGCCACTGAAGTCACGTAAAGGAATTAAATCAAGAAATATTCTCCTGCTCCAATAGTGCTTATTTACATGTGTTTAAAAGTAAAGTGCTGAACTCTTTCAGTTTTATATATCCACTGTCACCCTCACCAGGACATGCAAGACAGGAAACTAACTGACTAACACTCTGTGTGCAGCTTTTTAGGTTTATATTTTTAGAGTCAATTGGGCAATTCTGTCACTCCAGTCTATCAAAAGCTTCAATAGCTGTGGAGATTTTAGACTGTTAAAGTCTTTATTCGGCTGTGAAATATATTGACAACTGAAGACAAACAATATTTGGGCAGCAAAAGTAAAATATAAGAATTAAATGGATACAAAGCAGAAGCTGCACAGCAGAGCATTGTGGTGTGGTGCTGTTTGTTTGTCACCCTGATATGTATGAGAACATAGGCGCTCCTGGACAGACAAATGCATTATTCATGAGCAACAGTCGGCACATACCCTGTGTGAAGGACGCCCATAAGGGTGCTAATGGTAATGACAGACCCGACTGACCTCTCCAAAAGGTGACGCAATCTCTCTGTGTCCCAGGTGCTGCGTTTCCCCTGAACCGTGGTAATTCTGCTTGCTATGAAAAAAGCATATGTCACTGATACATAAATGTTATCAGTAAAGGCAGCCACTGAGGGATTCCTTTGGCGATTGTGGTTGCTTGTGTGAGGCCCGGTGGACTGCAGTTGGAATCCACTGGTGAAATGCTAAAGGTTCTGAGAAAAGTTTCTGGCTAACCTGTGTCAAAATTAAAAAATTAAAAAAAATCACCATGCATTTGCACAAATCTTAGTTTATGAAGAATGGAACTCTGTGGGACCTGCATCCTATTGGGCCCTGCACATGCCTAGCATGAGAAGGAGAGCTGTTGCCATTACTTGGCCACTAGGAGCCTGGGGAGGACTGGAGCCCACAGTCCCCAGAGGTTAAATCAACACAGAACCCTGCTTTGCTTAAAGGCCAATTGCATGAATAGTAGTGGCAAGTGCAATTTACTTATATAATACATTTTTTATGCTGATTTAATGAATTTCACAAAGGTTTGCTGGTTTTTCATAAAATAGATCAGAGCTTTTATGAAATAATAATAATGACAGACAGCATGAGAGGAGGAGGTAGGGGAGAGAAGGGGGCGAAACGGAGCACCCAACAATCTCATTAATGTGGATTGATATATTCCAGTGAATCTACAGTACTTTTGATCCAGTCTTATTACAAAGGTTTCAATCTGGGAGATGTATGAGTGGCGAGGCCCCAGATCTGCGTTAAATTATCCAAAATTGAAAGAAAGTAATAAATATTCTAATGAGAGCTCCCTTAATGCTGGAATTATTATGAATGTGGTCATAGCAGTACCCAATTAAATCTAAAACAAACTTGTGTGAGCTGGTGAATAAATTGACCACAACATAGGGAGCCTTAAATATGTGCCATCTAGTAAGTAGAAAAGTAAAGGAATAACAATGTTATCCTGACGTTATTTGAATATATCTTTCCAATAAAACTCGAAGGGGAGGGGGCACTTGGTGCTGTATTTTTATCTTTTTCATTTTGAAATAAAGTTTGCTAAGCTCCATAAGGTTGGCTGCTCTGGTGCTCCATAGAGCCCACACTCGCATTGCCCCAGGGGGACTTTAGCTGGGAACACTATATTAGAGAGAGGATGATGTTCTTCTTACTTTTCAGAGCCAAAGGTTTTAAAATAGATGTTTACTCATCTGTGAGAGAATGATCCCTCCCTTCATTCCACACACCCTGGGGCCACCCAGTGAGATACCATCAGAGATGCACCTGTCCAATGGCACCTGAACATTGCACAACTGTAGTGGACCTTTTCTATGCTGACCATTTTACAGCTGGCCAGTTTTGCGGAATGAGAAATGCTACGGGTAAAGTCGGGTGCACTTTTTTGTGTAGTTGTCACAAAGACAGAAGGATTAGCTTGCTGGTTAAATATAGACTTCTGTCCCCAGCCATATGAATGGGTCAGAGAGTACAGCATATAAACTGTGTGTAGACTGTAGGCTCAGTGTGGCTTGACCAATTCCCACAAATATTTCACAAAAAAGTGGTTGTACTTCAACTACAAGGGTGCAATTATCATCTCTTTTTTATGACAGATGCTGTTTATCTAGCAGTTTGTTAATTTTTTTTTGTTTTCCGTATTGTAGACCTCCGTTGTGGTGCATTATTCAGTTTCTGTGTACTCTTTGGTACGGTTCAGTCCATGTGACTCCACAGAAGGCATCTCCTGTACAGATGAGCAAGTGAGATGGTTTGAGTTCCTTCTCTGCTGTGGCCTACAGTGACATCTACAGTTAGCCGTGTGCCAACTATGGGTCGACAGCCCTGTCCTCCAAAGCGCACTGGGCCACCCACTAAAGCCTTCAGACTGAAATGAAGCAGACATCTCACAGCATGGACATCAGTGGACATGTGTAATGTGACCTGGGATACATGTTAGGCTATAATTTGAATGGTATCATAGAAACTGGTTATGAGAAAAGTGAGAGAGCGAGGTACAAAAATGGTCACATTTGACAGTTTAAACATACATATTAGAAATAAACAAAAAAAATCTATTTTACTGGCACACTGCTGTATAAATGTATTGGTGTAAGACTGCAAGGAGCTGTGGCTTGCAGAGTAGAGCGCGGCAAAAGGGAACACAGGGGGAGTTTGCTGCCGGAGGTCCTGGAAGACTGCGCTTTAAAGCTATCATCAGCGGTGGTGTCAGAAATTTGTAGCTTGTCACAGAGAGAGCAGACTGGCAGCCACACTGGAAAATGACTTGTGACACAGGCCTGCTCTGTGTCTGTGTCTGTGTGAGTTTCTGTGTGTGCGCTGTCATTCACTCGGAGGCCGACGACCAGCTCTGCCACCGTCTCTATCAGTGACGTTCCACAGGGAAGGAAACAGCCAAAGAGAGTTCTGCAGGAGGCATAGAGACTAAGTAATAAGGTTTGCTGTAGGTTTCAGGTTTGTGTCCTTGGAGAAGAGCAGATGCTGTACCTAGCAATGTACTTCACATGAAAAATTTAGTTTAACAATGTCTGTACAACATTTATCTTAAAGGTTTTGTACGAAACATTCCTCATGATTAGTGTGATGATGCTGCTGCCAGCATTTCTATAACCTGTACCTGTTGTTTTTTTGTCAGTAAAAGCACTGGATTTGTTGGTGCTCTCCATGTATATACAGTTTTTTGATGTCTTTATTCTGTGTGTCTTCTTGTTTTAAATTTCCTTCTCACCTCTTTTTGGTATTAGATCCTTACTTCAGGCCACCGAGCCACAGTGCAAACAGCAATAAAAATACCAATAATTGAAGGAGTAATTGCCGGCCCCAGGACACCTCCTTCTCTTGATCTTCGCTCTGAAACTGCAGGATTTCAGCTTTCCAAGCACTGTGGATACTGTTCAGCTGCTGAAGCCATATTATTCACCTTACCACTCAAATTTCAGAAACTCCTAGGTCAGTGTCCTAACATACGAAACAAAGACATTACACAATACATTAAGGGGCACTACATCAACGTAAATTCTCAACAAATTGATACCCTGCTGTACTTCTTGTGCTGACTCATTACAGCCAGTCCATCTAGTCCTGCTCGACAATCCCATTACAAATAGCTCTGCTTCATGTTTGTCTGCATAAAATGTTTTGAAAGGCTTCTCACTGAGATTTTCAGGTATTGCTTCCAGGGGTGAGGGCCAGCAAGGGGCAGTAAAACGCTCAGCAAGTTGGCAATGGTGTTCGATGTGCCTCCATTGTGCCTTCTCTCTTTCTCTGTGTCTCGGTTTGATCCACTGTGGGTCTAGACAGTACATGCTGCGAGCTCCTCAAATGACCAGGTGAGGGGAGGACAGTGAATTACGAAATCATGTTCATATTGGAGGTGTAGCTACAGTTCCCAGGTGCTTTTTTGACCACCTGAGATACAGCAGCTTTAAACAAAACTTTTAGAAGAAAACAAAATATGTCTGTTAAGTAAAGAATCCATTGCAGTTACACTTATTCATTTAGCTGATGCATTTTTTCCTGACATCAGGAGCAGAGATTTAAACCTGGTTCTTTACTGGTTTTACTGGTTCGGCATTTTGGTGGACAGAAGGCTTGTAGAACATACAAAGCGATTCTTATGCCCACATTTCCACTTTTTTCTGTGGTTCTTAGATGCTAAAATTAACATGTCCAGTTAGTTGCCCTGATTGCTCATTTGTGGTTGTTCAGTCCATTTGAGAAAACTGACTTGCTTTCATCTCCAAGTAATTTTAAAGGCTGAACATAATTTCTAACAGACCCAACATTGTGTAGGTTTAGAGTGCAGTGTAATTTTTTTTACCGTTGTTACAGCTGCTAATTATATCCAGGTAGAGCATTTATAGTGATGACAGTCAAATTTATGAGAGTCCTGTTTCCCCTATGTCTCAGACATACAGCCTCACAGTGGTCATCTATCCACAAAGCCCAGATGCTTTGTTCTACACCCAGGTACTCCAATTTAACGTCCTGTCACACCTCTTCATGCTTCAGAATGCAATTATATTTGTGTTTTTGATGAAATTCCCCAAGTTGCAGGTCTCACAAAAAGCTAAATAGCCTGGACAGTCCCACTTTTTTTGGCCTTGTGTGGATGCCATACTTTGTGGAGAGAAGAAATACATGTCAAGTGATCAGCTGGCAAAATTGGTAAGCACAGCCTGAGCCTCATCGCTCCAGCTGCACACCACATATGTTTTTACATAGTATGCTATGCCAATGGTGCTCTTTTAGAGTCAAAGGCAGAAAAGAATTTTTCACGCATGAAATGTTTTGTTTTCATGCTTAGTTCCATGGAAACAATGCCAGACATAGAGGAAGCAGTGAAGTTCTCTTTTCATTTTACAGAGCCAGAGTGGAGTCTTATGCAAATAAAATACAACTTGAATGTCAACTCATTGAAGTTTAAGCAATATCTGCCAGTTTTCTATACTGGCATTAATATTTTATTATTTTTTTAAATTCCAGTCACTTCCATTACTTTACCTATAAAAAGGCTTAACCAGTTATTTTGTCTGCTTCAATGGATCTGGTTCAAACACAGAATGTATCGTGCTCAAACAATTTAAACTTAAAATGTTATATAACAGGCAACACGAAATGTGCTGTTGAGCATAGAAAAGGTGAAATTGTATAATATTTGTATAAAGTAATCAAGTGTAGTTGAGTACTTTAGTTACTGGGTATTGCAAAGTTTTTCAGAAGATTATACAACAATGTGACTTCTGACACTATCCAAATTACCAGTCACATGATTAAATTTCATAACAAGTTTCAAGTTTTCTCTGGCAATGATAAATTTGGCTTTGGAAAAAGAGCAGCTATCCAGGAAAAACATGTCAATGTTTTTAAATAGTATGTTTTGGAATTTTGTCCAAACTAAATTTTGAGACAAATATTAGTTCAAACCACTAGCCACGCCCTGTTGTCAATCATTCACAACACTTATAAATGCCTTCTAACCTATACCTCTATGTTCTGTTTCCACAATCCGATGTGTCTCACATACAATAACACCTTCTGCTACTGTTTTTGCTTCTGCGTTCAATTCTGCCCAGCCTCCAGTATCTGCAGCTCGCTCCTTGTCAGGACTGTCCTCTCGGCATTCATTGTTGGGTGGACCTGCCAGTGGCAGGCTCCTGCACAGCTTTCTTTTTGCTGCCCTGCTCTTCGACTCTGCTGCCACCACCTATGGCTCGCCTGCAGCTTCTTTCCCATTCCCACCGCAGGTTTGCTCCCCATGTGCACCATCTCTTAAGGCTAGTTACCCACTACTGGTATGCCCTTTCTCCCATGTTCTTTCGTTTTTGTTAGTAAACCCCAGTAGTCCAGACAGCCGCTGGCAGGGGAACCCATGTGGATTTATTTTTCCTGATTCCCTACATTTATGGGGTTTTGGTTTTTCTTCTTCATTGCTGGATGGCATTGTTATACCTGGCTCCCTCATATTTTTTCAGTTTGCTTTCATCTTTTGTATGCGCATCATGTGTACCATCTTGTTTTGTGATCCAAGTTACCTTGCAGAGCTAGGTGCTTTTAGCAACTGCCTATCTGCATACCTGGACCACAGAATGGTTCCATGCCTAATTCTACATGGCTCAGCTTGTTTTGCATGTATTTTTCGCTACTCTCCTGTATTTCTTTTGGGTGACTTTACACTCTTTACACTCTATGTGTTCCTAGGTGCCTCTTCTTCACTGATCCCCCCCCTCCAAGTCTGATCCATGCCCCACATTCCACTGTCCCTTTACTGTGTTTAGGATAGTCCCTGAGGATGATGCCTTTTAGTGTTGAACTTTCCCAAATCTCATTCCAGGAAATATCCAGTTTCCTTTCTACCCTTAGGGTTGATCCACTTGCTCATAACTGTATATTCAATGAAGGAGCCATCCCCTAGGCCATGCTCTGATTCTCTCATGTCCATGACGTCTAATTTTTGGGTGCTTTTCATTGGCGTGCATGAAATGAAAATACACTAGTTTGATTATTTCACAAAGCCTGCAATTTTTGGTAAAGCCTAAACAAATAATCCACCATCATTTATCAGCCTCACACTGGCCAATCTCACAGCCTTGTTGCCAGCTGACCTTGTAGTCTTACCACCAAGTCCTCAATTCTACAGTAGATTATTCATGTCAGGCTTGTACATTAGCTGCTGCCTTCTATGTTATATAACTATGGTTCCTGCCTGAGTTTTTCTGATGTAGCTGCCTAAGTTTCAGTAATTTAGACCCCAGCAAGTTTTGTGAGACTCAACAATCTTGCTTGATAGTAGGGTAGGTGCAAGTGTATCGGTCTCTAAGCCCAGATGGAAAGTACACCAAGATCTCCACTAGTTTGCTAGAGCACTCCTTTAACGCACGACTGGGAATAGGTAAGAGCTGCAGCTTTCAGTGTGTTAATTCACGCCAAAGTTCTCCTCATGTCAGCTAGGGACACAGATAGTCCTGGGTCACCGGGGGAAGCACTGTTGTTGTGGTTGAAATAGGACTGAGGATATCAAACCTGGTGTAAAAGTCATTCAGCTCATTGGGTAGAGACACATTGCTATCATCAACACTGTTTTTCTTTCCCTTATAGTCAGAAATGGACTGTATGCCCTACCACATCCTCTTCAGGTTGTTGTCCACAAAGTGCTCCTGGGTCCTCTGGGCATAGGCTACCTTAGTTTTCCTGATGCTGCAGGTGAGACTGGCCTGTGTTGCTTTCAGTGCCACGCTGTTACCAGATGTAAATGCAACAATTATGCACCTTCAGCAATGAGCAGACTTTAGAATTCAGCCAAGACTTGGTTGGGGTTTAGTTGGGGTTTAATAGTGACTGTCACAGCATCATCCATACAGTTACTGATGTAGACAGTGACAGTAGCCTGTGCATTCTGCTAAGCCCAAATGGTGCTAATAATGTGCTGGCAGCCGTCTGTGTGGGGTCCTCAGCATGGCCAAACCTTCATTGATTCGATTGCCAGTTTAGCTCTAAAGACATTAAGCAGACACCATTAGCAGTGAGAAGTGATCCAATTGTCTCACATTTGAGCCGGGGGTGACCTTGTATGCATCGCAGCTGTTTGTGTAAACAAGGTCCAGTGGATGTTCCCCCGTGTGGAACAATTGATGTGGTGTGGTGATAGAATTTGAGCACAACTGTCCAGACATTAACTTGTCTGAAATCACCTGTGACAATAAAAAAGATGCCCGAATGTGTGTTTTGCTGCAAGCTAATTGCCCTGCAGAGTTTGCTAACTGTGTCTTTAATTTTATTACTTGGAAGAATATACACGGCAAACAGGAGTGCAATGTTAAACTCCTTCGACAGATAGTAAGGTGACACTCAGTTGCCTGCAAACACTGGTGGGAAACAAGCAAAACATTTGTACACCGAACTTAGTTAATGTAGACCAGCAATCTGCCGTCTTCTATTCTCTGCTGCATTGTTTTTGTCTGCAAGGAACATAAAAAGTCCTTCTCGTTCGATCTCTGAATCAGGGATGTTCTTATGGAGCCTAGTTTCTGTCATAAAGAGAGCACAACATTTTCTCATTTCTTGATGTGTAGCGCATCTTAGAAGGTACATTTTATTGTCCAGTGAATGAACATTAACCAGAAACAGAGCTGGAATTACTGGTCTTGTGGAACTGTTTTGTTAGTCTGGTTTGCACCCGCACCTGCTTGCCACATTTCCACCCCTTCTCACATCACTTGCAGTACCTCCTTGGTTGGATTTTTTTACCCAAGGAGACACCATGGTTCTGCAGTGCATGAGGTCATGCACACAGAGTTGTAGTGCAAACCACATGCTGAGGCAGGGATTTCCACTTCTAGAGTGAAAAAAAACAGAAGAACTGTACATGTGTAGGACACATTTGTGGATGTATGAGGTTGGCGTAAAGAAAAATAAGGAAAAATCAAAGACAATACAGGAAAAAACAGAAACAAAGAATAACCAAAGTGTACCCTTAGGACCCAGAGGAGCCACTGCATGTTAACATGGTGGATTTTTTCTTGCTTTCAAAGAAAAGATGTAGAATGGAGTTTTGGCTGAAAAGAAAATGGCTATTGGACATCCATTTTGTACAGATAAATATATGGGCCATGCATAAACTTCAAATGCTGTGTTTATAACTTCTTTTTTTAACTTTTATTAGTCAGTGATTTACAGATATGCGTAAATTATGCAAACAGTGCATTTGTGAGAAATTGGCATACATGCTCAGTAGGGGGAAAATAATGCTTCTCTGCTGTTTACAGGTAATGAAGCTTAATTCCTTAACAACTTGTGACCACAAGGTTTCTGGATCATGTCCAATGCAAATACCCAAATGTCACACACTTTATTTTTTTTATATCAACACTAGACACATTATCATTGATGTAACCTAGAGGAATCTGTATAAATTGAATTATTTCAGTAAAAAAATGCAGTAATATCAAAGATGACTCACAAAACTTTATTAAGACACTTTGGTTGCATGTGTCACTTAATAAGTCACTTAATAATGTAATTTTACTACCTTAATACGAATGGCTATATGTTTTTATAAGAAATAACAGGCAGGTCCCGAGGGCTCAACATAAGCTGGCACCTTTATCGCATTTAAAGGAGGAAATTTTTTCATGATTTTATTGGCATTCAAAACCACTTATTCCTAATTCAGATGTGCGGAGTTGAAAGGATTTATTGTTTCATACAAAACTGTTTCAAAAATCCTGTTCGAAACACACAAATCATGTGTATATGTCACTGGACACCTTTTGACTGAGCATGTGTTACTGGACATGTCTGGTTGGTCTAAATTTGTATTACTGGATGCATTTGTACTGTGTATTACAGAGTGTGCGTAACTGGACACAACTGGAATCATCTGGACTGTGTGTTACTGAGTGTGTGTGACAGTGGGAGTAAATTTTCTGATTCTGTTGTTTTTGATGTATTAACAAACCTGAAAATAAGCAAGGTTTCACCACCAAACTAAACTTAAACACAAAAAATGAGTTTTTAATAGAAATTTTTTTGCCCTCTGCTGCAACCGTTCACCAACTCTTGCAACTGTATTTTTTTTTAAAAATAACACAAGTGTTCTAATCTAAGCACTTACCCTGGGGTTTTGTGTCTGACCTCCTTCACTATAAGGACATGGCCAGTGCTGTTGAGTCATTCTATCTCCCCTGAGTGCATCAAGTCAGGCTGGCGTCTGGGTTTCCTCAGCTGGTCTTCACTTTGAATGTGTTGGTTTGGCTGGTGTTCTGAGTGTGTTGAGTTTGTGGGTCATGTGTGTGGTCAAACAGACAGTAATGACAAGGCTGCTAGAAACAAGACGTAGCTGGTTGGCACAAAACCTTTGGAGAAGGGGTGACATTTCTAAGATATGTTTTTTCACAGTTACATACAAACAATATTGACAACAGTCTAGCTTTCAAAATAAAGCAGCACAGGGTCTTATAGGTTCACTCCAAACTGTGGAAGAGGGAAAAGTTAAGTTACCTTTGAAAGTCAAACTCCTCTAATAAGTTGGTATACTCAGATGACTTCCCAGTGAATTCTGGTGTTTTGATCAAGGGGTGTGTGAATAGCAGTTGTATTATTCCTGTCTGCTGCATATTGTATCTCTCATTCAGTCCATGCTGCCGAATAATATCTTTCCAAAACCCAAAAGACAGACCAAATAAATAAGTAAACACCAAGGCTGTTGGAAAGATGTAAAGACCTTCTTGGTGGACCATATATCAAATCTCAGATTACAGAGTAGCTCTGTGTGAGATAGTCTGACATCCCTGGCGAAGCCCTTTAGAATGGAATGGATCCTGTCCATTAAATTTTAATTTCTGCGGAAAGGTTATACTGTCTTCTGAAATCTGAGCGTAAACTCCAATCGTCTTTAATTCATCAAAGAATGCCTCTAAATGAGGGGGCAAGTTAAACTTTCATGGTGAACGAACAAGTTATTCATCTGGTAGCAATGAAGGCAAATCTTTGAAAGCCTTCAAGTCAGCCTCATGAAGATTGCTTGTGTACCAAAAAAGTAAAATGGGAATAAAAGATCATTTTGGGAATTAACAGTGTCTCATTATTTCTGTAAGTATAACCTCTCGATTTAGCATTGTATCTCATTTCTGTTTGTGGGTGGCAGCATCATCAATGTATCCTATTAACCCCAGAAAGCAGATTTATTGTTTAGCATGGATTTTCCAAGTATTGTGGTAGCTTAAAAGAAGAGTGGCATACTGTGGAATATCTCCCAGAAACAAAAAAGAAAGAATTAAGCCAGTATGCAATGCTGTTATCCCGTAATCTAAATTTGTTTGATGACAACCCATCATGTACCTGCATGTGTGCATGTGTTTGAGAGTGTTGCACTAATGGTCTTTTGGAGTTTCTTCTTGGGGCTTATCACTTCATACAGAGCACTGTCACCCCTGGGGATCCCAGGACATGTTTCCTTTCCACTGTTTATGCAATGGCTTTGCAGACTCCCACTGGAGACACTGGGGTGCACGTTAAACCTGGGTTAGATATCACAGCGTTCTGATAACCTCTGATAAGGTCTTTCCCCTATGATCTGACACAAAGCAGATGACTTTCCTCCTGTCAGCTTGAATGTCCTGCTGGCCAAGAGGAAGAGAGAAAGCTTGAGGAGGCCGAAGCAAGCTGTAAACAGCCAGGATCTGCTGTTTGTATCTAAGTCAGGATGTTTCCTGCATGAGAACATTGACTTGGAGCAAAGTGCACAGAGCAGTCAGGGTTAATACCTTTAGAAACTACACATCTTTTGATACCAATTTTTAGCAGTCAGAAACTGTCATTGATGTTATAGAGAAAGAATGTTTGTACTCTTAAATACCTGTACATTCATTTCTAAGCAAAAAAAACCAAGTATCTTCCTGGAGTGCATTTCAGTCACCTATTCAAAAAACCTTAAAAATGGTTTTCTGATCGTCACCGTAAATTATTGTTAGAAATATGTAGTTGATGAACTTTCATTATACCATAAAAGTTAGCACTTGCTCAATAAGATAACAAACTGTGGAAGATTAGGTCAACTTCATAGATATTTTTAGATACTTTTAGTTATACCTATGTCACCACCCCTTCGCCTTTGATTTCTTGTATGCACTTGAATGCATTTGTGTTTCTTCAGAATATTGATTTTTGCTTCATGCTGTTGTGACCCAGTTTTGTAGCTTAGCAAAAAAAAAATAATGGAGTATCATTATTGTTTGCGACAACTTAATGTACTATGTGTAACATTCAGGTATAAGAAACAGAAGCAAATTCAGTACTTTGTTGTCTATGTGTTGTACTGTTGCATGTATTTGACTTTGTATGTAGAACTCATACTATGTAAGTTCATTAAATGAAATTTTTAAAATGCCTATGTAAAGGTAGGGCATGTAATGATTCCCAATCTTTTAAACATATGAAATGTATCAAAGTCTCGAGATGAAAAAATTACTGGGCTTCCCAGAATGGACTCTGTAAGAGGTTTGAGGGCATTGCATAGTTACATGATTGGTTAAAGGTGCTCTGAGAGGAGGAATACGTCTCAGCTTCAGCAGGGCCCAAAGGTGTGACACAGTATGATCTCTGACCCCCTCTGCTTTTTGTCAGAGCATCGTTCTTGTTTTGTGGGAACCCAATGGTAAAGAACGTGGCAAACTTGTCTTCCATCCTGAAGACAGAAAACAAAATGTGGACGTGTGTTTCCACTTTGGTTGTGTTAACTGGCTGCCTCCACTAACTGTGTATTGACTGTGTATTAAAAAGACACTGATCAGGTTTTTTCTCCAATGGTGCCACAGTAGTGCGACAGCAGCCTTTTTCTGCATGCACTTTTTATGTTTTTTATGAGTGGCAGTATAGCAAAGTCTGTTGTGCTGGTGCTTCACAGCACTAGGGATATGGGTTTGGATTATAGGTTGAAATGAACTCCTTCTGTATGGAGTTTCTCCCCATGTTCACATGGAATCCCTCTGGATGTTCCGGTTCCTCCCACGGTGTGAAGATGTGTTTCAGGTGGATTGTGACTAAATTGCTCTAAGTGCATGTTTGTTTTTGTGTGATACGTTGCTCTGTTGTATAAATCGGTGAATGACTGTAGGAAATTTAATGCAGCAAATGTATTATAAAGTTTCAGGTAAAGCATGTTACAGAATCATTGTACATTTGTGTACAGAGGAATTTACTAAAAAAATAAATTTAAATAAATTTTTTCACTTGATCAGAATTTTCTGTTTTTTTTTCAAGTAGCAGGCTTATAGGCTTGGTGCTGATGGGGGCAGTGAGCAGCACTGTGTCAGTTTCACTATGCCACCAGGGTGACAAGCTTTATCAAGTGCTGCATTTAACACTTACGCTTTGGATGCCATAAGAGTGCAATATGGGAGAGATTTAATCTCCCCATATAAGCCGAGTTGGTGATGTCACCAACATAGTGTGGTTATTCAAGCATGCTTCTTTCTGTACTTTAAGCTGAATGCTGATTTTCTGTTTACAGGAGCAGATTTATATTCGATGCTGATCATTCCCAATTCTGCCTCTCTTTTGTACTCTGGCTATCTGTTTTCAAGCACGAGAAGAATTTTGTGTTTGTGACCCAGACTTGAGATTTTCAGTGTACTTTTTCTGTTTGTTAAAATGGTTTTAAAAATATAAATATTTGCTACAAATATGCGATGTGCAAATTTATGCAAGCAAACAATGGTTCATCAAAGCTCTGAGAAAGGAGCATACTCATGGACTGCATGGAGTTATTTTGCCTGCTTGTAAGAATTAATTATTTCCATTATATATTCAGTGATCAATAAGATTTGGTTTAGTGGATCAATGGAGGGCAATGCTTAGAAAGTAAAATGTGCATAAATTATTATTTACATTTCAAAGCAACCTCTGTCACGTGATGGCATTGGAAATCTATATCATTTTGTAAGACTGTATTTCATATTTATCTGCTTTATCTCTTAGTTGATGACTGTTATTGATTTCTTTTATTATGTTTACAACTAGGAAATTGTTGTTGGTTTTACGTGTCAGAATGTTAATAAGCCAATGTAACTCAGCTCTGCCTTGGCAGAAAGAAGAATGTTAAAGTATAAGGTCCCTTAAACTTTTTATAGCTTCTGTTTCAGTGCGTGTCTGTGACAGAGAATATGCGTATGTTCTGTACGGTGTGAGAGGGAAAATGTGTGTATATCATTGTGAGAGAAAGTCTTTGTGAATTAGCAAGTATGTGCAGGGATGTTTTTTGCGATCTTGAAATGTTTCTATCTATCTGTCTGTCTTTCTGTTTGTCTAACAAAAGAAACTCCACATACTCCAACTATTTTAAATCATACCTCTCTCTTCAAAGGTACTCCTTTGTTTTCTAGGTCTGCTTGTTGATTTTGCTGCCTTGTCCTGTCTTCCTTCTTGTGCCCTGCATCAGTCTTCCTTTGAAAGCAGGAGATGGGTTATTAAAGACTGAACCTCCACAAGGGTTTCCCTCAGGGGCCGGCGGTACTTCTACACTACATAGCCTGTCGTTCCACAGTGCGGCACAATGAGTTATTTGTCTGAAAGGCAAAGGCAACATATTCAATATTTTGTTTTAGTCTAATATTGAGAAATTACTTCAATAAACCTCAATTATTTAAAGTTATATCGATCCTTTCCCTAAGCTGCCATATTCACACATTGCTGTGGTATTCTAAAATAATTACGCTCCCCTTCTCGACAATTACGCTATGATGATAAATATTTGTCTTATTATAACTGTGCACAAGTGACTTTTTTCCATTAGTAGTGGTTATAGTAATTTTTTTCATTGTGAGGCAAATGTATAAGCTATATTATAAAGCTGGCCGCACGTTACAAGTTTGTAACAAATGAATGTCACTTGAGACTTTACTGCACAACTCATTTTAATATTGCATAAGTGTTTGCTGCCGTCTTGTGTGCTTTTTGCCCTTTTTCTTTATTTACTTTACTGGTAATGAACTCTCCTTCCCTTCCATTGTGGACGGATGGCAAAAAGAGGCAAACATCTGACACGTGGCGTGAGGACAGGAGTAGTTCGGTCCCCACTTTACCACTGGCAGGGGTTTTCACCGTTTGTACTATTAATGTTAGTATCAATATAAGCTTAGAACAGCAGCATTACAACCAAGCTGTTTAGAACTTTCAATCATTAATCACAAGTCCACAAATGTATATTCATTCTGGGTATTTCTACTATATTTTTTGTTTTTTTCTGTTTTTATTTTTCAAGCTTTTAAATAGCTTCTCAAAGGAAAGCAGGAACCATCCAAATGGTCACAAATAAATATATTTAAGTACTACACCCTTTTCGAGCCAAACCTGCCTAGAGTGTATTTTAATCATTCGGACAAAAGAAAAAATAGAAAATACAGTGTGATCAAGGGCACAACAGTAGCTGACTTCTAGAGATTTGAAAATGCATATTTATGTTATTGTGGCGATCAGCAGTCACTTACAAATAAGACTGAAATTCATGCATTTTATATTTGAAATTACGATCAAGTTGCTCTTTTAGTAAATTAATACCATACCGAAACTTTGTTTTTCATATTTGTATTCCTTTGCCATTGACTTTTACCTTTACGTTTACGTACACCAGATACTTTTCTGCATTTACTGGTAGAAAATATAGTGACCATGTACAGTCATACCCTGAGATATACCATTCTAACTTATAAAAATTTTGTGTTATGGTTAGCCTCATTTAATACCACTACTTTGGCTTATAAGGTATTTTTTCACATTTTCGAGGCCCAAATTTGGAGCTTGCATGTCTCTCGCTGGCTGAGCAGTAACCTTTACATTTATTCATCTATGAGATGTTTTTCTTTAAAGTGATGTACCATGATTATTGTGTAGTATTTAGTTGACATTTTTATTCAATGTGTTTTACAAGGTTAGATACAGTACACTAAACCCCTTGCAGTCTTTCATTCATCTATACAGCAACACAGTATAACACATACATAAAACCATTCAGACAGTAGACATTTAAAGTCGCAAGTTCACAGAAATGCTGTGGAAAGAAAACCCGAGTGAAAATAATGAACACAAATAAATACTCCATAAACCAAATAGTAACTGAAACCATACCCAGGCATTTTCAGACACCAGTGGTACCTGCAGTGCCCCCCAGTTCAGTGTCGTCATGTTTTCTTCTTTGTGGTTAAAGTTTAACTTACTCTGTCTTAAAAGTTCTTAACCTCCATCACCCCTTTTTTGCTAGTTTCACCTGTTATTTTAAATTATAGAAACACTGTCAGTTGTTCAGTTAGTAAATGATTTGTTTTCGTTGATTCGGTTTGTCATTACAAGTTCTTTTTTTCATTAAAAGTTGAATTAATAATAACAAATAAACACTGAGTACCACATGTGGGTTTTGTTTGTAAGCACGTATGTAAGAGCTACAAAAGTACAAATGCAAGTAGACAGCCTTACGGTATCATACAGTAGTTAACAAAGCTGCCTTGTTCTTGTGTTATAGTTTGGCAATACTTTAACTGAAACAAGTGTTGAATTTTGAGGCTCAGAAATGTTTACCACTGAAACTAATCCATCCAATCCCATCCAGTGTGTACCCTGCCTCACACCTTACGCTTCCAGCATAGGCTCCAGACCACATTGACACTGAACAAGCAAATACTGATAATGGATGCATTAAAGTATTTCAACTTTTAACTATTTCAGTTACTGCTTTAAAAATCATTTATTGTTTTGCCACAGTTTCATAAGTTTTGAGTACGCTATCTCTGTTACATTTTAGGGTGTCTTTTTTAAACATGCATTATTTATGTTCTCTGCAGCATAAAAAGATTGGAGCGAAGTTAATATCTTTTACACCTGGGTACTCCACATTAGTGTGTGTGACTGTTTTTATGTCCAGATCTGATTCACAACATTCTTTTTATGTTGTCATCTGTATTGATACGAAATCAGCATTTACACAGGCAGTGGTGCTGAGTTCAGATCAAGGACAGGCATCAGCAGATGCTCTCACAGTTGCTTTAGTGCTGCAGTTAATTTGCATAATGCACAGCGGTTACACTGGCGAGTGAAAAATCAGCCCCTTCCCTCGAAGATCGATTCAGGAACTTAGTAAATGAATCAATAGCCATTGTGTGTGTATGCTGGCTCCATACACAAGCTGCATGGGCCACTCACTGAGGTCACATTTAAAAAGCTGCAAAGATGACTTCTCTTTATCGGACCCATTCATCACCACAGCCCCCCATTGCTGTTCCCAGGAGGGACTCACTGTTTTAACCTTCAAAGCCTAAGGAGTGTTTTGGTCTTATCCAAATCATGGGACAGTGGCGCCGTCAGGAGATGCCAATTCCATTGAAGAATCGTGGTGAATAAAATACAGCCAGCGTTGCTCTGCACTTTACTCAATTGCAGTGTCTGCAGGCTTCTTCATTCTGTCTTTCCTTTCAGAAAAGCACTAAGGTTTGTCATTCCTAAACCTTGGCAATGCTCTTTGGCCCCAAGTGCTTCAGCAGAGGAAAGTTTCATTCAAAAGGTTGGGACATATTTGCATGACAGGGATGCTGTGCACAGTAGAGACCTCGATTTGACATATATCTACAAATATATGGCAAAACACTACATTCCTGTGCTATGTTACAAGCACATCATTTAACTGTATTTATTTGGGATGCCAGCTGGCTTCTGCAGGCACAGCATCTCAATAAAGTATAAAATTTTTTGTACGAAATAGGTTTTTTATACATATATGATTAATAAATTTGTTTTCAAAATCTCTGTCCAGTAAAAATTTCAAGGGCAATAAATGGGTAAAATTTAAAGTCACTTGAGAAAAAAATGCTACCTAAGCAATGAAATGTTAAATAACAGCAGAAAATGGCTCTGACACCACTGGTTTAGATCAATGATCCCCTTTCTCAGTTGTTAACATCCCCCTGGGCATGACAGATGACCTCAGTGTGCTCTCCCAGCACCTCCTTCCCCTCGGTTCATCCTCCCTCACTCCCCTAGAGTCATATTTCAGGCTTGGATGGACCATAATGCTTTTGAAAAGTCCCAAAATGCTTTGCTCCTTGATTTTGCTATAGAATGGGTTGGAAGTATATTATTGGGTTTAAGAACTCTGAGACTGCTGCTCTGGGACCTGTGGCTGCTGGCTGTAGTGACTACACTCAGCATAATGCTGTCATTATTTATTTACTTTGTCAGGTGTTTAAACTGAAAGATTCCACTGGGATAAAACGCTGGTGATAAAGGTAATAAAAGATGCATAAAGAAGAGGACTTTTTTTCCCTTATTTTCCAATCATATTGCATGATATTTTTTACACTTAAAGTTATCAGAGAAACTGAGTGCAGCAGCAGCAGCAGCAACAACAACAACAATGATAATAATAATAATAATAATTCAGATTTAGTAGATGATACTACTTTTTTTGGTAAAAAAATAGTTTTATAAGTTAATCCTTGCGATACATTTACTAGACTAGTAGCATTATTTTTATTTAAAGATGTGTTGAAGATAACTGCAAACCACTTCTATACAATCCCTCGGTGTAAAAACCATGCAAGTGGTTGCTATGATCAGCTTACAGGTCCATGAGTATTCTGACAGCTGATATATGCAACTTGAAGATAAATACCAACTATTAATAATTGTTATGAGACAGGAGGCGGAGTACTGGTTAGAGCTGCTGTTTTGAGGGTCTTAAGTTTTAGCCCCACCTCTTGCTATAATACCCTTCAGCAAGGTACTTAAGCTAAATTGCTCCTGTAAAAAATTATCCAATGATACAAGTAGATAATCTTTGTAAGAAACTTAAAACTGTAATTTTCTTGGGAGAAAAAGGTGAGTTAAACAAATGCATTTTTTTATTACTATGAGGTTTTTCCTTTAACAGTTTTGGAAAAAATTTTAGGAATTTTGCTCTTCTTTTAAAGTAATTTGACAACTAATATTTTAAGAGCACTTCTGAGAATTTCATGTTGCGTTAGTGACTCGTCGCTCTTTTTGCAGGTTCGGTTTCAAAAAAAGACAGAGGAATAGAGTGTTATGGCAAGCTGTATATGCTGCATGAGAATTTATCTTCAGAACGTGTGCACCATGGACCTGA
Organism: Arapaima gigas; assembly: GCA_900497675.1. NCBI lineage: Eukaryota > Metazoa > Chordata > Actinopteri > Osteoglossiformes > Osteoglossidae > Arapaima > Arapaima gigas. Next base: position 368,637 of record UFQX01000014.1, read on the forward strand.
GAATCTTCATTTTGTGCTTTTTTGTATAACCTACAGTATAAGGGTAATCGACAGTAATCGTTTTCTTCTTCTGGAAATTATACTAAACTGTGTACTAACTTAGCTGTGAGATGCAAACAGTATATTATATATATTATATTATATTATATTATATATTATAGTATAGTATAACAGTGATATTTTGTACTATGTTACTTTCTACTGTTCAAAGTCTTCTGACTAACCAAAGGGTTTCCCCATTAAAATACTGTACAAACTTCACCTCAGCCAACTAGTGTACGTGTTTCATTGGCTGTATACATACATGCACATTCGGGGCTAGGATTTCAATCTCGGGGAGGAGATTTCTGCTCAGCTTAAAGACACCATCGAGGGAGTAAACAGATTGAATGACTAATGAAATGGATACCTCCAGGCCTGAATAAATTCCCTGACCTGGTCAACTCACACTACCTGCCATCTCTGCGAGATTAATGATCAGAGGGCCCGGCCATAATGAAGTAGTTTGCCTTGGCAATGCACTCATGAATTTATTATGGTGTCCACAATTTGTCTGTATGGCCAAGACATCTTTATAAATCGTTGCTTTCCCCAAGCAGTGATAGGAGGGGGCAATATTTTCTACACTAATGGAGCGCCTGATTTATGGCCCCCACTGTGGCCCTTCTTGCCAGGCCCCTGTCCTGCCCCAGCACCTCAATCTGCACAAATTCAGGTTGCAGAACTGATGGAGAAGAAATGGGAAGGTAATTAGATAATGGGAGCCAAAAATGAAAAAGAGAGCTGAAGTTTGAAACTGTACCCCCCCTTTTTCTGAGCAGCTGTGTAAGTCTGATTTATCTTTGCCACTCTGTGACTTTAAGTACCTGTAGCTGAAGTGGACCTGTGACAAAGGCATTTACAAGCAAAGCTGGGTATCGGTGACTAACATTTTTCCTTTTACAGCTACAGTTTTTGGAGAAGTAATGTTTGATGTTAATACTTTTACTCGATGAATATATTTGTAAAAAATAACCTTTTCACATTTTTGTCACCCCCTTTTTTGTTGCTTTTTAATTGTTCGCACTTGATGCATTTTTTTCTCCTCACAACTAATCGTCAGTTTTACTGCAAACCACGATGTCTGTGGATTTCACCAGTTATTGTCAGCTGTCAGTCACGGTTATGGATTCCCTGTCGGCTGACTTTCTTTCATGGATTTCTTTGGCCATGTTTGGCAGTGAGACAAATCAGAAATTTGTGCAGACCAACTAGACCTAGAGTTGAGTTTCATTCCACCTTGACTGACAACCTAGTTATTTCGCTTCCAATGAAGTTAACTCAGGAAAAAAATGTTTAATTATTTTAAGTGTTCATGTTTTGTATTGTGAGGATTTACATGTATAAAAATTAAAAGACTCGATTAATTTGAATGTTTGAGAAGAGCTATAAAAAAATTATTAATAACTGATGTTATTATCAGTAGTAATTCATTTATATTACTGGTCTGAAGTTCATGTATTTAAGTTTATTTATAATGACAAATGAACTTTTAATGGCTTTAGTGATGCAAGTGAATATCTAGTTGTAGAAGTAAGTACTAGAGAGCTGGCAAATATTTGTCAATTAATGTTAACAATTATTTTAAATAATGGGATAACTACACTTGCATCCAAAACTGGACAGTTTAAAAGTTAATAATCACAGCACCAAGGTATAATTTAGAAGTTAACTATATATATACCTGACTATACATATATATTCAGTTTGATGAATTACCTATTTATATTTACCCTGCAACGGATTGGCACCCAATCCAGGGAGGAGTTTCTCAGCCTAGTACTAGTGTCCAGTGAATACGGACTACTGTACCCTAACTGGGATAAAACAGTCAATGACAATGGATCTCTTTCTATGACAACTATGACAAGAACTATGACAATTGCTTCTATATTATAAGGTAAAAAACATATGAGTATTAATTTTACGAACTTATTTGCCATTTATTGGAATTTCATTTTGAATGAAGCAATTAAACATGAACAAATGTTTCTGTTTTTTTACTAAAGCGGGAAGGTAATAACACAACATAAAAGCCAATGTAACATAAGAACTATATTCGATACACATTCGCCTACACTCTACACTTTGTGTTGGTCCCCATTTAGCCAGCTTTGTGCACTTTGTTCATGCCAGTCTAATTCTGATGTCTTTAAATTAATAAATACCAAGCTAGACTGACTGAGTAAAACAAGCTCATAGAAATCCTTTCTTTGAATTTTCAGTCTTTGTACAGATTGGTCTTTTACCCTTGTAACCTGCTTTGATAAGGGCATGATGGCACAGCAGGTAAAGCTGGTGCCTCAACAACTCCTGAGCAACTTGTGAGATGTGGTGTTTGCATGTTCTTCCCATTTTTGCACCCCTCAAACATCCATTGGAGAAGGAAACTGCACCAGTAGTCACTAAAAGTTGGTTTTAGCTTGATGTAACTTCCAACACCACTTATTTGGATTGGATCATTAAGTACCTGGATAAGAACTTAAATGTTATCTGTTTGAATCCCAGTCCTCCCACCGCTGTATTGCCTTTGACAGAAGCATTTATCCCGAATTTCTGTAGTAAAAATGCTCTGCTGTTTAAATTGTTGAACAGCTGTAAATCACTTCAAACAACAGCATCAGCCAAATGGAAAATAAGTGATATAACTTCATTTGGGGCTGCAGGTACTGTAGTGGTTAGAGCTGTCACCCTGCATTAAAGGACGTGATTTTCAACCCCAGCTATTGCTGTAGTGTACTTGATCAAGGTACTTATCCTGACCTGCACCATTAAAGTTACCCAGGTGTATAAACAGGTAAATCGTTGTAAGCAGCTTACTATACAAAGCTGTAATTGTAAGTCACCTCGGATTAAAGGGTCAACTTAATCGTGGCTGATAATATTGCCAAGCACACTGTGGCCTTTTATTTGTTTTGTATTTATTTGACTAATCTAATTGACAGTTAGACAGGTTTTTTTTGTATCAGACAGTTGTAGTAGTTAATGTCAGACACTTGAGCACTTGTGACCATATTCTATCCAAATTATGACATGCTAGATGGAACTTTTGATGTCACATGAATGTAGCACCTGTAGTCAAGGAGCTACAGCACTGCAACCAGATGACTAAAGCGGTTACGTTTACAGGAGTATAACACTTGGAGATGAATAAATATATGACAAGATTAGGTAACTGGTGTGTTTCTGGTTAGATGATGGTGACACCTGGATGTGAATGACTATGCAACTTATTGTCTCTGCAAAAGTCCTTTGTCTTTAGAATGAGCACTATAGAAGTCTAAATTTAACCACATTTCCGAGTTGTGAAATGATTGAAGCAATGTATAGACATTAATATTTGCTTCAAAAATGTGAATTCATACAGAAATTAAGCATATAGGAATATACAGTAAACCACAGTAAGTACTGAGGCAACCAGAGCTGTTCCATAACACTTCTTGTATCTGCTACAGCATCTTGGTTTTGCATCCAAGGTTGTGAGAAAGATAACAGTCTGCCACATCACAAATTTCCATGTAATGGGCCATATAAATGGCTTTCTATGAACATTGCGTAGCTACTGCTCTTTTGCATTTCAGTCACTACTGGTCTAATCTACTGAAGTTTGGAAATACCCTTTGCTCCTTCATTCCTGACCCACAGCACCTGCATCACATCGCATTTTAAAGTTGTTAGCAGTAAGTATATAATGGGTCTGATGATGAGTATTGAAGCAGACTTGTAAATTTAATTGTAAATAATATAATTATATTTTATGGAGTAGAAGATTTTATTCAAGTCAGTGGTGATTCATGTCAAATTTCATTGTTCTCTTATTGTATTGTCTCTGGGTTGGACATTATTTGGTATTTATAAATTGCTCATACGCTTTATTCTCTACTAACTAAACGTTATTGCTGTCAGAATTTGCTAAATCTAACTTTGTAAAGATTATTAACGAGTGCAATAAGACTGAATTATACTATTGTAAGTTATGAAGAAATGGGATAAGATCTAATGAGAATTTAGTTTGTTTGCCATGTACAATTATTGCTAGTCCAAAGAGTCTATGAAAACTGTCAGAGAATTTCTTTTATTCATTTACTGTTATTTGCTTCTTTGCTTCTACAGAGCCTATAAAAAGTGGTACTGGAGACAAGATGAACAACAAACAGAAAGTGAGGAGATTATCAGTGAATTTGTTTCATCATTTTATGCATGGGGAGGGAAGGAGGTTATGAGGCTCAGACTTGATGGAGTTTTTTGTGTGGTTCAAGCTTTTGCTCAAGGTTTGCTGGGTTTCTGGTCACTGATCAGCAGATTTCACTAACATTCACTATTTCATTTGGTGTCATACTCTCTCTCCTCCCTGCCTACTGCACTGAGTAGAATTTTAAATTCTGAGAAATTATTAGCCACAGGTGTGGACCCTTTTACTTTTTGTTCCCTCCTCTCTCTTGCAGGCCAGGCATGCTACAACCCCCTTTGGACTTTTTATGTTTTATTGTTTTACTACCAATAAATCAGAGGGGATTTAATGAGACTTTCTTGACCCTAATTACATAAAGATAATATTTAATATGAAAGTGAGAACACATTTCTACAAATCAGTTTTGAATATACAGAAACAACTGTTAAAAAAATGTAAAACAAATATACAATATAAAACATAAACATCCGTCTATTATCATTAATCACATTATCTTGGAAGGTGAACTGGAACCTATTCTGGAAGCACTGGCAACAGTTTGGAATATCAAAAGTGTAAGCCCATGTTTTACTGCAGCCTTGTATACTTGGACTATGTGCTACAGTAGCACTTTTACAACCTAATGTCATTTAATGTGTGATAATTTATCCACCTAATGAGAAGTTTGACAAACTGGAGTTGATAAGCATCTGTTTGGGTGTTTTAGAAGACTGAGAAAGGTTTATATCCCAGTTATGCAGGTTTGTGATCAATTAAAGTGCTTCTCTTTGTTTTACTGTTTCTGTGTCCCTCACAGTTTATCATATGGGGGTTGTTATCTTACTTCATTTTGGTAGGTTATGAACATGTCAAGATATAGCTGTCTGATATTTTTCCTTCTTTCTCCCTTCTTTTCTCTTTTATTTCCTATTACATTATGTCACATGTTTCAGTCTGCATTTTTTAGTCATACAGTTGACAGTATTACTAAGGCTACACTGAGAACATTGTATAAATTGTCTGCTTATTACTATCACTTGGAAAACAATTATGTTTGACTTATAAAACTTTCAAATACAGGCTTCCCTCAAATAAAAACTGTAATTTGTTTTTAAAAAAATCTGCTCTTAATGCAAACGATTATGAAAAATCACTTCATTGCTATTAATTTAAGTTGAAAAAAATATGTATTTGTGAGCCACAAAAGGTTCTCCTTTTTTATCCAAACATAAAAAATTCAGGCTTTACCTTTGAAACAAACAAAATTTAACTTCGAGTTAAGTAGAGAATGTCAGAACTAATATGGAATTCTTTAAATTCTGGCTTAAGGCCCTTATAGTCAAAATTTCATACACTCAACACATTTGTGTGCCTTGTTTCCAATCCCCTTTTCTGCCCATAATTTTTTCCTCTTAATTTTATTGTGTTATTTTGTTTTTTGGTGGTGGAGCAGTGGTGCTGCTCGGGTCTCATGGCACCTAAGCTGTAGGTTCTCACATGAGTTCAAATCCTCTCCTTCCTGTAGTGGTTGTAGACCACAAAGACCCTGCATTGTACAAGTGGGTATTGATAATTTCTTATTGAAGTTTTTTTTTTTTTTCAATGCTGACACTTATTGCTAATTGCCTCATTACCTAAATATCATTCTTTGTAGTAAAATTCTTTGAGATGCTGCTATTCAGTTTGCTGTATAAAATATTATTATAAAATTATTGTGTCATTATTGATCGCTGTAATGAATTGGGAACTTGAACATCCTTATGATGAGTAATTTATAAAGTCTTATTTTTGATAAAATAAAAAAATGTAATAGTGAATCAAATCAGTCATTGATGCCTTTTAAGAGAATTGTACATGTTTTTTTCATCACATATCCTTTGCTTTTTCTTATTTTAGCACTTTTTTTGTCTTATTATGGTTGTAGGATATAATCTCTTATGAGAGTTCAGAGAATTCAGGAGCTGTGCCCCTTGTGGCTGTGTTAGTTACTCACCTCGTGTGGCGACTGATATCACCAAGGTGTATATTTTGAATTGAAATATTTTGTATCTGTAAGGTGTTTCTTCTGTGAACTGATTTTTTTATCTCACGAGTGTTATAAACAATGGGTATAAACTGCATGTGCTCCTAAGTCTACATTCTTCCATAAGGAGCCTTTGTTATACCCTTTCCAAGAGTGAATTTTTTTCAACAAAGAGGATTAAGTACAGCCAGAAAAACAATGGGTTTTGATCTGATAAATGATGCATATTCTTAACTTTAAATTAATTTTTAAAAAGTTTGTACTAAGGTATTTTTTATGTAGTATGATTTAATATATTTTTCTTAGTGTATCATATTACTTATTTTTAAACACAAAACAACGTAACAAAACATTTTGTATCAAGTTCTTTGGGAATGATGTGACTGGGGAGGCTTGTGGTTAGAAATGGTGTCGATGTAGCTTTCGCAGGTCCTGAGGTAGCATCATCAGTCGGCCTTTGGTCACGTTGCTATTGATCTGAACTTAGCCACTGTGCAGCTGCCCTGTCACTATTGATTTCACTGCCCGGATTACTTGTTACAAAAGAATATAGCTGTCTGTGACACAATTGAACAAGTTAACTTCTTGCCCCCAGAACTCTCAACCATATTGACTGTCAGATAGGATGTATGGAGGAAGAACAAACATATACCAATAATTATCATGGAGATGTGCTTCTTTTGTCTGTTCCTGGTGACAGATGCCATCCTGTTGAATTTTGTAACAGTATGTAATCAAGAAAATCTTTACAAACATATTTCTATATAGACCGAGAAAACCGTATTCAATGTCTATAAGACGACAAAATGGGCATCACGGTCTCAAGTGTGTAATCTAAATGTAGGTGTTTCAGTTTTCAAGAAAGGACTCACAGCACCGTAAAGGAAGGTAATTAACTTTAAAAAACGGAGCTTTATTTATACAATTGAAAACTGATATAAAAACTAAAGAAAAGTGATAATAACAATATGAGGGATGCATCAGACCCTGTGCCTGGTCTTTTCAAGGGTGGGTTTGACTTCAGCTCAGTCTGTGTGGAGTTTGTTTGTTTTCCTTGTGTCTTCATGGGTTTTCCCTCAAGTTTCCTCACTCTAAGTGCTGTGTGTGTGTGTGTGCATGTGTGGCTAGTAATAGTGGCACTTTCATTGCCTTGTGCCCGATGACTCTGGGTTAGGGTCTGGACAAAGATGAAGCTGTTAATGTATAATTGACGGATGATAATACAGAATGACTGACAAAAGAACTGAACACCTTCAGGGATTCTTTATTCAGTAACTAAATATCACATACATGAGCATTAAAATGAGCAAAACTATACATAATCTGTGAGTTATTTTCATACATTTCTTACTCAGAAACTATCACATAAACGTGTAGTCCAAATCAATTTGTAAAGAATATACACACGTGTATTTTTTAGCTTTAAATTTTAGCTTTAAAATATTAAAATATTAATTTTTAAATTATAATGTATGGCCTGGCTACTGCTGTAACACTGTGAAAACTGTGGTCCCTTTTTTGACCGTTGGGTATGCTGAAAGAACGTGCTGGAGGTGGGGCACCATTTCAGAGAGCCAGTAATGAAGCGGAGGGTGGCAGACCTCTCGAATCACAGCCGGCAGATCTGTACCACAGAATCGGGCCGTTTAAGTCGTGCCTCTTAATTAATTCCAAAGACGCCCTTAATAATTTATCATGCTAAAGGCAGCTTTAAAAGCCCCCTTTTTGGAGGGTTTCTCTGAGGGTCATTGGAGAGGTGGAGTCAGCTCTGGGTTTTTTTTTTTTTTTTTTTTTTTTTTTTTTTTTTTGCTATGCAGTTGGAAAATGCTATATTTCCTTTTGCTGGGAGAGGCCTACTTTAGAGTACCATTTTCAATTATGTGGCTCTAAGCAGATGAGTATTTATTCCAGGCAGTTACTCCTGATAATTAGGAAATTGAACCCAGTCAACAATAAAATGGATGGTTTATTTGTACCATTTACCTAAATAGTTCATTTGGGGTTAAACAAAATAAAACCTTATTTACTGAGGGGTAATAAATTGTTTGGTCTGTGAATGTAGCTGTTCGCCTTAATGCAGACATGTTAAGTTAGGGCACTTTCCCCGACAGGGTTAGGGGTTAATGAAATGCTCTTTTTGTTGCTTATATCCTTTTCGCCTGTGCTGAGTGATAAGTAGCTAACCAATGAAGCTTGTAATTACAATCTTACAGAAACGGGCCGATCTGTATATAAATCTCACCATCCAATTACAAGATGTAATAATTTTGCACTCAAGCTGGTAATGAGGTCTAATACTCGCGCATGTGATAATCCCCTCTGGATGCTGGCTTGATCAGATGTTGGCTTTGTAATTAGACTGGCAGAAAATCATTATTTCATGTTCAGGAAAAAATGAGGTTGGTGGGAAGTTAATTTTCTCCCTATTCTTTGAAGCATAGACAAGAGTTTAATGATTTAATCATGATTGTTAGCTATTTTGCAATCAATTTGTAATGATCATGTACCAACAGAAGGATGCAGAGAGAATCCTCCATAAAGTCTCAGTGTCACTTGGATGGCAGGCCCTGTTTTTTTTTCCCTTACATTTTAAAGTTTTTTTTCTTATCTACAGTGATGGAAGCAACAGGGAAACATCTCCGCCATTCCTTCTCCCACTCTGTTTTGCACTTTGTCTCAGTGATGAACAGGAGGTGGGGACATGCTGCAATTCATTCAGTAACACGGTGACAAGACTAAGCCCCATTCCATTTCACAGTGAATGTGTATTAGAAAAATTGAATAGATGATCAGAGTTTCGATACCTGATTTGGATATCTATCTTTGTATTGATCCATCTACTGATCTATCTGTTTGTCTGTCTGTTACAAATTTCCTCCATTATATGAAATGAAGGATTTCATGCTCGTTCTCCTGCATAACAGCTGGAAAGTTTTGGGCACTGAGCTTCAGTCATCCAAAGCTGTGGAAGTTCTTAACAAGTGGCTGAATAACGGAATACAAGCAGTACAGAGGAAAAGAGGAGTTAACAAATCCTCTATTGTATTTTCCTGATGTATAGTTTATGTACAAACATTTTGCAAAGACAAAACCAGTGACGGTTGGAATGAAAGCAGTACATTATTTACCTGCGAAGCGTAGTCGTTCTATTCCTCAGTGAACTAAAGTACACAGGGTTTGGTATCATACACATTGTTTTGTTCTGTTTATTTTTTGATCTACTGCACTTCTGCTGAAGTTTCTTGCTCATAGAAAAAAGAGCATTATCATGTTTTCTGAAATTATTGTGACATACTGGCTTTTGTTTTATAATATTTAAATACAATGTTAACTGGCTCAGCATCTCAGCTACTTTACCAATTTGTTGTGCAATTTTACCAGGGAGTAGATTTAGATTTACATTCAGCTGTACACTGCTTATCTCCACTCTCAATGTGACTTGGTTGAAAGCTTTGCTGAGGCAGAAATAACTTGTCAGCAGATATTAAAAAATACCCTTCTTATAAAATGTACATTATGTTGCTAAATTAGTATGAAAATTGCTGCAGCACTTTGTTTCTGCTCTGAACATGTGCAAGGACCAAATTCCACCTGGTCTTGCAGAAGATCCTGGACACCACAGCCTCTTTTTCAGCCATATTTCTACGAGGACTTGGCAGGGATCAGAGGGACCAAATCACCCTTGTACTGCATAGAAATGACTGCTCAAGGCTGGTGCCTTTGCCAAAATGTCTCGGCCAAACAGGAAAGTGACAGCGAGGAGCCTGTTAGGAATAAGGTTAAGTTCTTGTCAATGTGTTCAAATGCTCCTTTGGGCCGCTGAGCTGGTGGGGTTTACTTGGGGCTGATAATGGAGGTATCGGTGCTGGCTGGACAAACTCCCATCCAAAGCCCTTGAAGTGGGCTTTGGAAGTGCCCTGCAGCCGCTCTCAAGCCCTAGGGGATCCCTCCAAGGCTAGCAGGCACAAGGGGCAGGGACTGTGGAGGGCGATGTTGAAGAGCCAGCACTCTGCAGCTCCACTGCGCTCTCTCCTGTCTCTCTTTCTGGTTTCTCCCTCCTCTGTGCACTCTACCTACCTGTTTAATGCCTCAGAAGTCCTTTCAAGTGCTCTTTTGATAAATGGAGAGTGCTAGACTAGTCGCTCAATAGCACTACCCACTGACTTCCCTCTATTCCCCTGATGCCTGCTTCCTCTCCTCTTTTGTTTTTTATTTGATTTTATTTTCATTTTAGAGCAAGTACATCTCCTTTCACCTGACCAGATGCTTCTATGCTTACTTCACAGGCTTTGAGTGCTGTCACAGCAATAACCCAAAAGCACCAAAAAAACTTCCATAAAAAAACAAACAATCCAGTAATGCAAAGGACATTAGGGTAAGGCCTGGAAAATAAGAGTGCGGAGGCTTTGTCTTCGAAATATGACAACAGTATGAATAAATCATACTTGTGAATTGCCTCAGTCATTTTAGCTATTGGGGAAATCAAAGATGCCATATGAACTCATTGGACTCCGGTGGGAATAAATCTCTGTTCACACCCGCCAGCAAAGTTGGCTTTTCCCGTTGTTAAAGTTAAATAAAATATTACTGTCAAGCCATAAAGGTAATTAGTCTTGTCTCACTGCCTCGCTGCATTGCAATTAAATTTGACCCCTTATGTTTTATGTATGCTCAACTACCCTCCACAAGCCAGAACACACAATGCAATAAGGCAATGACCTGGTGTTATAGACTTATCAAATTGCACAGATTTGGGGTTATGGCATTTTCAGCAGAGCACAAGGGTTTTACCCTCGTGTCCATTTGGAGACACCTTTACACAGATGTAAGATAAACAACATTGGTCAAGCTATCTATTATTTCACTGAGGATGCAGGAATTCTCAGTTATTGAAATCTAATCTGAAATTAAAATCATTTCCTGAAAAACGTTTAATGGCACTTTGGATGGCCGGTAGCAGGCACACAAAGATTCACACATAGGTTTCTGCATGGATTTAAGTTCACGAGGGCAAAGTACTGGCTGGTTATAGCACTGCAGCTCTTTTGGGCAATGCACCATCACCCCTTTCAGTACAGGGTTAAAGTCTCCGGTGATCCTCTTTACTCTTCTCCCAAAACGTACATCAGCTAAGTAAGATAGCAGAATAGCAATGGCCTTGTAATACTGACATAAAGCTGCAACAGTGATTTCATTGTACCCTGAATGAGTGAGCTTTGTGTGAACAATGATCAGCAACAGGGCAGCTGTTTGTGAACAGAGTTTCTCTTCATTTATACACCTGTAATTCAGGCAGGTCCCCAAAGGTTCCTAGTCATAATGAGCATTAAACAGATACGGCATTGAAACATTATTAATTTTATATGTTTGATACATTCTTAACGTAAGATTTGTATTTGTAACCCCAAAACCATAAAAATATAGGCAAGTTTGCCAAGTGATGAATTTTACATTTTTAAACCATCCAAATAAAAACAATAGATTACTGGAAGGGTAACAGTGCGTGCAGAAATAAAACCTACTATACAAATAAACAAAAACATGTGAAGATTGAGTGTATCCAGCCTATGTGGTTTCCAAGTGAAACTTTATTCCAGTTATTTAAAGCAGATGATTGATTTAAACCATTGTCTTGGCCACTTCCCACGTATGATGTTATTTTTTCAACCTGAGGTCTGCATTAATAATGCTTGACTGAGCAGGAGACTGAATGCATCACCTGATTCAAATAATGTTAAACTATACATCCTAGCACAGGATTTGCATTTTGTAGTTCTAAAAAAAAAAAAAAAAAAGCAGATAAGCAGATAATGGAAGCAGAATATAAAGCTGTCATTACTGTATTTTAATTTATTTTTTTCTTTTGGTTTGTCAGCAGTTGAGCAGCTAAGGGACTGATTCATTCATCTGAAGTCCAGTACTATTTTGTTTAGGTTTGCTTAAGTTCAGGGAATGATCAAGTCAATAAAACATTGTAATAGGGACTAAGCAATTTTTGAAGCACAAATTCAGTTTGACAAAAATGAAGAGAATATTAACCTGTTTTGGGGCAAAGAATTATTTTCACATTCACATTAACTGTTAAGTTCTGGAGAAAAACTAGATTGAAATGTTATAACAAAATTTGGCACATACTGGGATGTGCCTGGGCGAAATTCTTTTAGTCTTTTAAAAGTTTTACAAAATGTCCATTTGAAACGTACTAAATTTGTCAGCATTCTGTAAATGACTATTAATAATCTATTCTATAACCACACCAACAAAACAGTAGACAGGCTTCAACTCAACTTTCTTGTTGATTTGCTTGTTTAACAGAATGACATGGTAGCATAGCAAGTATCGATGCAACCTCAAAATGCCTCTGTTGTTTGGAGGTGGTTTCGAATCCCGCACAGTCTACACAGAGCTTGCATGTGGTCCCTGTGTCTGCATGGTTGTCTCCTCATAGTCCAAACACTTGTGTTTTAGGTTAATTTACTGTGCTACATTGCTCTCAGTGTGATGCTGGGATATGCTCTGGCGTGCCACAGCCCTGACAAGGATGAAGCAATTAAAGATAATTTATGGATGGATGGATGGATAGCTATTTGACATCTCTGTTTCCAGTTTATATGGGCTGACTACTCTGCTGTTCTGCTTTTATTTAGCATGACGAACTGATGAAGTACTGGGTATGAATATGCAAAAGAGCAGCTTTTCATTGATTTGCCCTTTACTTGTTACCTGGATGTCTCTGTATTTTGCATCCTGTTGGTACTTGTAAGCTGATCAGGTTCAGTATGTAGCTGTGTCATGTAATGATTTGTGGGCCAGGCTCACAAGGTCCTTCATTAAGGAGCTGTTACTATCAAAGTTGGAGTTTCTCAAGGCTGGTCAGTCATTTTTTTACTACTACTACAATTATTATTATTATTATTATTATTGTTGTTGTTGTTGTTGTTGTTGTTGTTGTTGTTGTTCACATTAGCATTAGCATTGGGTCACAGCAACATACAGACTGAGACAGTACCCTGAGAGATTACACACTTGTCTACATAGAGCAGAGGAAGGGGTCTGATATTTACAGTGTATCGCAAGTACAGCACTGTCTAATAAGCTCCATAAGGGTGTCCAATGTTTCAAAATTTTTGAAAATTAGTGTATGTCAAATGTTAATTTGTAAAGTGAATATATATACTGAGATCATATTGATGCTCTTTTTGTTCCAAGTGAAGCTAAGAGTTTGCCCTGAACGGAGATGGAACCTGTATCTGGTTTAAAATAATAAGTGTTGAGGTCATTGAAGGGGTCTGTATCCCAGGGCTGTGCTGCCACTCCCCCCATTATCCCCCCATTATCATCCTCTGGACACGAGTGCAGTCACATCACCATAACCTCCTTTTCCTGAAAGGATAATTATAGAAATTTAAATTTTTTTTTCTCACATCAGTCAAGCATGTCTTCAAGGGATATGTATATATACAGGGTGAGAACTCATCACTTTCCTATATTTATTACTCAGTAACTATCACATGAACATGTAGTCTAAACCAGTTAGTAAAGTAACTTGCAGTTTTTTCATCTTACGAATGCTCAGTATACTTCAAGTTTATATAATACCTAGTTACTTTGAACAGTAAAGTGTTCTGTTTTGGTTGCCCCTCTGTGTGTGCGTGCGTGCGTGCGTGTGTGTGTGTGTATTTTTCTGCAGAACTATTTCTTAGTTTTTCAATTTAAACAACTTGGCATTTTGACTAAAACCAGCTCCTTAACCCCAATGCTGGTCCTGCAGGCATTAAGGACTACTCCTAATTTATAGAAATTTACCCAGACAAGTGCCAAAGTGGTGGTTTAGCTTTGAAATTATGTAAATAATATGAAATTACATGAAACAATGGTGGCATACAGAGGTTGTTTTCAGTTATCACAGCAGTTTTTGATACTATGAACTTGAGCACAGCAGTAGTCGTATTGTGGCTGCTGTTGTTGTTTGGAGTGCTCTCTGAGTGCCTCTGTTTTCATATGACTGTGAAAGTGGTCAAGTAAACATTCCCAGGAGTGCAAATGGATGTTTTTCAGTGCTGTGGGTTTCTTTCACAATACCTTGAAAATCAATGGCAGAACTGGTTCAAGTCTTTCCAGAAAAGAGGGCTAGACTTGGCAGCTCTTTGGTGCTGTAACACAATAAAACATTTCATTAAAATTCTATGGCCAGGAGACTCCAGCACAGCATTTGCTGGTAGGAGTGAATCAATACAAGCTGGACTCAGAGTATCTGTATGACAGATTATACGGCGCATGGAGGCTTCTGTATATTTACAGGTAATATACACCCTGCTGTGTAAAGGGTTTATGTTCACCAGGAATGGCTATGACATGGGCAATTGCTTATCTGACACTCCAAATCATGTGTGTTGACAGGACCACCACAGGACCAGACAGCTACAGTGCACTGAAGATTGCCGTGCCCTTGGATAACATAACAAGGAAGACCCTGTTGTAAATACCAGTTGCCAGAGCTTACATTTACTGTTCAAGTAGCAACTTCAGAAATACTTATTCTTTCTCTCTGCTTTCTCGCTCCTCTTGGACTTTATAAGTGGCCCTCACATCTCTATATTTTGAAATGGAAACTAAGCAATGCTAATACCCCACATGCTGTATGCTCAAGCTGTTGATCAGCAGAGAGGCCTAGAAAGATTCCCATGGTGCTGCCACAAGGTTGTAGTTGGTTATTTAACTATTCTCCTATATTTTTTAGGAATCTTTATATTTTTGGTGTTCCCTCTGAAAATTCTAAAGTTGTTTATGATGGTTGTGAAAATACAGATGACCACCTAATGTTACTGCACATCTTTCACTTACTTCTTTCCTAGTGATTATCATGAGTTTGAAAGTTCCTTTTTGCAATTTCAGGACCACAGAGCTCATTTACATGAAATGATACCACTTTGTGTGTGTTAATCCTGAATTTGATACTCTTTGCTTTTAATGATAGCCTTAATATTTTTTTAATAAAATATTATTTAATTAAAATTTATTTATTCATTTAAAATCACTGGCCAGATCTGAGAGGACATTTCAAATGTACAAACTGTAAATAAAACATAAAATTCAATGAAACTGATGATCATGAAATTTATTGGTTCAGATGCCTAGTGTGGAGGATTTCATAAAGCCTTATCAGAGTGAGAAGAATGAAACCATATTTATGAAAAACTGGCAAACTGATGACCAGAAAAGAAGAGTTAAAAGTACTTAAAATTTGCCTCTTTGTATGAGAAAAGCCTTCAAGGTACCCTTGGGAAAGCAAGGACAGATACTAGTGATCAGGTTCACAACATCATGGAGTCTCAACAGATATATGGTAACAACTGAAACGAAACTGAAATGTTATTCTCTTAACAGCTTGGGCTTTGATGAGGGAGTCTTTCCATACAAAACGATGCACTGGCCTTTCTGTTGAAACTGACTTTTTTCAACAACAAGAAAAAACAAGTTTTGTTGTCGTTTTTGGTGTTTTTTCTTTTTACGACATGAACTCCTGAACTCACTAGGGATCCAACGTGGGTCAGTGTGTGATATGATCTTCCATGACCTGTTTTCCGAAAACCCCTCTGCCTGAGCCTGTGCTAGCTAAAAGATGAAATCCACTTTGTTGTGAACAGTGCCTTGTCCTCTGTTTTTCTGGGTAGGTTTCTGAGGAGGGTGAAGGAGCTGAAGATGGCCCATCTTTCCTACAGTACTCTACTGGTGCACAGTGTCTTTTTTGTTACGTTGGCAGGTAAAAATTTTGAAAAATAGATTATTTCATTTGGAAAAGGAAAGAAAATCTGCATAATTCTATTAAACTCTACACTATAGAAGATATTACAGAGCCTGTGAGCAGATAATGTTTATGTTTTCTGTGATAAGTTTAAACTCATTAAACAAGTTAGTGGATTTTTTCCCACAAGAGCATAAGATTATATACATAATGAAAAAGAAAATCCAAAAGAAAAACCAAAATCAAGGATGCAAGGGAAACAATGTAAATTATTTAATGGGCCAGCTTACATTAATTCCCATTGCTTAAAAATTTTTTGAGCTGTCTGCAAAAAGTGCTGCACAGTATGAGTCATTTACACTGCACAGTAATGGTAAACATGCAGAGAAACAAATAGACATACCCAGCTGCAATGGATTACTTTTCGACTATTGATTTTCAAATGCTGGGGTTTTGTGACAGATCATGCACTACATGAAACTGATGATCTCAGTATATTCCAATATGCAAAAAAAAAAAAAAAAAAAAATCCGCCTTTACACTCATAAATTTTTATCACATCGCTCCAGATTTTATCAAGCCTGTATTTGTTCAGGCTCCCCCAGTTTCAGCATGGAAATGGTATCTGAATAATCAAAATAGACTCTGTTTTGGCCTATTTATAACTCCCCAAAAGAAGTACGAGCTGTCTCTTATTGTCGAGGCCTAATATGCCAGGAAAGTACAAGTTCTGGCAGAATCCTCCCTTGAGTATATACTTTAAAACACACAAAAAGCAGATGCTTCTGGAACTATCCCCACAGGTTCAACCTTTAACACTCCTCCATTCTTTGAAATGTTAGAAGGGTGTAGCATTTATGATGAGAAGTTTATGTGTGTGAACTCAGTTCTGCTAAAAGCACAAAAGGCCTTTATGCAGCGGTCCTGTGCTCTTCTTGCTGTGCATGCTGGGAAGCGGCTCACACCGACAATTGATCCTATAGGATCTGCTGATGTTTTGGTTAGTGCATCCTCCTGGCACAAGGAAATGCGCATAACTCACGGCCCCCTTGTGGTTTCACAACTCACTGCAGTCTCCCTGATCCCTCCTGCTTTGTACCGTTGTTTCCTAGTGAGTTATTTTGTTATACTTCTCATTATAAATGAGATTAGGATGTTAAGCTACTTGTAATGGGATAAACTTCTGAACTTTATCTTAAAGCAGAAGTTTAAATCTCAGGCCAGGGCCTTACACTCTTTCAGTCCAGAAGGCAGGTATGATGGCATCTACTTAACTGCAGTCAACAGGGGCTCTTCAGTCACTCTGCTGTTTCCCTTCAGGCCTCCAGGTTACACCATTAAAGCCGTTTTATCACCTCACACTGCACATTTTTGATTTGTGTTCAGGTTTGAGACTCCACTTCCTGGAAAGAATTGGTTTTTCTTGAAACTTCTGCGAGATTGATTGCAGTTCTCTGTTTTGAGCATGGTGGCTGTGCAGTTTTATTGTGGTTAGTGGGTAATATCATTACTGTGCTAGAGGAAAGCTGGCTAAGAAAATGTTTCTATTCATTATTCTTGCTGAGCTTTTCTATTTCTTCATGTTTACTTTTGTGACAGAACAACTTGTTATCAAGCCCAAACTCCAATTAAAACAGCCACAAAAACAGGCTGCCATGTTTCTTGCCGCACTTGGCAACTGGACTGACTTGCTCTTTGTGTGGAGCTGCGGTTATGGTCCCGGAGCTCTGCTGGACATATGCTAGGAGGCACTTCGTGAAGCACTACAATTGCAGACTCTGACTTCACTGCTCTCAACAATCACACGGATGGCACGAGCAGCAAAGTTGTGGTAAAGGAACAGCACAAACCGGAACCTGTAACACCTCTGATGGTGTCCCACTGAGACCGACGGGACGGTGTCCTGAAAGACTGCATTTCAAAGACCATACTTAGTGAGTTTGTGGGAGGGACTGAGAAGCAGACCGGTCAATAATCCATAATGAGTCTATCACTTCTCATCATCGGGGGGGTGGCTCCAGCCGACGAAACACCGCAGAGTCATCCAAACAAACTTGACATCACCAGCAGGGTCCAGAATATTACATTCCCACCCTATATTTTTGCATCAAATCTTCTGGAACGATTCCAAACATCAGTCTGAGCCACAAAGCTTCACTGGCTGCCTGATCACAATGACAGGTGTGAACATCTGGATCGTTGTAACCCTCCAGTGGCAAATCAGTTACTAACCCCTAGCCATGGTTTTTGCCTACCCAAAGCCTCTAGACAGGTTATATTTATTATTCTCATCGGATAAAAATCACAGCAGTGAACAATGACCAATGATCTACACATGATTTTGCACAAAGGTTTGAGTGACCCGGTAAGGTAATAATAATTCTGCTTTTCAAAAGGTTTCAAAAACTGATCATTTTTGATCATCACTGATCATCAGGTTTGATAAAAAATGAGCGAGCTGAAACCTGGCTATATAATGTCTCGTGCTGCTCTTCTTATAATATGTGATGTAATTGGATTTTAACAGTCATTATTCAGAGCACATACTTGCTGACAACTCTGGCTTCATCCCATGTTGCATGTGTACAGTTTGGTGTGGACCTGCAGTAAAGAGCATTCCACAGACAAATGTGAGTACCCCGCAGTGAACATGTGTGCAGTGGACTGAAGCACATTGGAGCCCAGAGCAATACTTCTTTCATGACTGAGATCTTAATGTACATTGGTAGGGTAACTGTTAATGCTGGGCTGACCTCCCAGACTCCCATCTCCTCTACTAAATGTTGTGAGATTTGGACCTTTCCACATATTTCCCATTTACTATGCTGGGAAAATGATTAAGATGCTAGTTTGTTTAAACCATTGACAAGTTTTTATATATTGTTTGGTTTTCCAAATCCAAACCAACTGGGTGGTCCATTGTAACGGTTCATAAATCAGTGATAAAATCTAGATTTTTATCAATGCTGTTACCCCTTTTTTAGCAACTTCAGTCCTGGTCATTATCACATCTTCTACACTTCCTTTCTTCATTTGTCATCTATAGACCTTAGTTAGCTGAAATAATACTACTTGTGTTTATGAACTCTTGAATTTGGCATTTTATACACTTTGTTCTTTATTACAATTGTTTATTATAATATAGCTGGCAAATCAGAAAAGCTGCAGATGTCCATTTCAATAAAATATGTAGAATTTATTGAAACTGGTGATAATTAACTTGTTCTTAGATGCCTTGTGTGAAGGATGTCACAAAACCTCATGGCAAAATCAATATTTATGAAATTTCTAAATGGATTGAATTTGACTTAAGAATGATTGGATGTGTGTGCACACTACGGAATGTGTGTTCATATATGTGAGTCGGGAAAAAAGGGCATGGAGATGCATATAGATTATAAAGAATAAAGAGCATTTTAAGTGGCAGACATGCTGTACACCAGTTTGCAGCTGTGTATGTGCAATTGTGTGAAAATCGCTGTGATGTAGACTGGGGCAGGCACCCCCACCCAGAACGACCCCTTCTCTGCTAATGCAATTGACCTCCTTTTTGAGACCTGGAGCAGCCCAGTGGAGGCCTTTGGCCAAAACCTCTTCACATTAATAACGGCATCTGTTGCACTGTTTGCCTGCTGCTCTGACCCAGGCTGTAAATCAGGGTGGGGTGAAGAGAACACCCTCTTTGTGACACTCACCAGGAGCAGCTGCAGTCCAAGGGTGTGAGACAGCTCCACATTGCAGCAGAGAGCAAATATTGACTCCCATCAATGCATGGTGAGTCTTTCTCATTACCTTTGCTCAGTGGATTATTGTAATAGCATTAACCTATATTAACATGTCACATTTTGTTTGGAATGTTGAAATTTACCATAACCAGTGGTGCTATATAAATCTCAGGTTGACAGGATAATGATTTGAATGATGCTGTTGAAATACTGGCGCATCCTTAAAATTCGAGAATTAAGCTGAGTTGCTTTTTTTCCTCGTGCACGTCACAAAACGCAGCAGTAAAAAGTTTAAACAACAGAACTTTGTGAGGGACATGTTAAATGTTGTTTTTTGAAGTGACATGATTTATATCATCAGTGAAAGAATTGGATATTTTACTTTAAACATGTTCTTTTTCCAAGTTCAACTTGTCAGATGTATATAAATATAGATTGGGACAGACCAAAATTAATGGGTGGGTACAGAAATATGCAAGGCAACAAACCATAATGGAGGATCTAGCCTACACAGTTCGCAGACAAACAGCATCTGACTAAAACGTAAATAGCTGCTTGCAGTAAGACAAGTATACCACTGAACAGGGCCGCTTCACTGTCCTTATCCAAACAAGTCAAAAAATAGTCGCAGCTGCACCACACAGAACGGCGTGCCCACCATTTTAAACATAATGAGCTGCCCTCCTGCATTCGGCAGTTCCTGCGATTAAGCGGTGAATGGCAGTTAACTTCACAAAGTACAGTATGCATTTGTGCCTAATGTTAACCTTCATGTTTTGCATGAGTCATTCACACTCACAAGGTAATAGCCACTGTGGGTTTGAATTGTGACAGGTGCTATTTTTGTTCCTTTTGTTGAGAGTTTGTTCCAAAGCTGCAGCACACCTCTGGAGATATAATGCATATAACTTCTTTAAATTGTGGTGTTATTACCCAGCCTATATTTTATTTGTTGCTATAGAAATGAAACGTGGTAATTAAAGCCTGTAAGAAAAAAGTAGATTCTGTTATTTTGAAAGAAGGCTGGTGTCAGGATGTCCTAAGAGAATATACCTCTTGCAGAAACCTTGATATGTGACCCTGAAGACATACCTTTCATTTCTATGAATATACATGCATACATATTTGCATCCACACTCATATAGTAATTTCACCAAAGGTTCACAACACCAGAGACAGATCCTTCATTCCAGCTGAAACACAAAGCTATCAACCTGCCTCTACAACCCAGAAGTGGGAAAGAAACACAAACCTGCCACATCCAAGGCCTTACAGCAACTTACTTCAACTTATTCATGTTCTGGCGTCCTCCTGACAGACGGGTGCTTATGCGGCTGTCCGCAGGCAACCACAGCACAGCTTATCATTGGCAATCCATGACCAGCAGCTCATAACTGGCTGCTTAAGCTGTTAGCCTCTTTCGAATGGACTTATGGCTTATTATGACCACATATCACCTTGGTGTTCAGCTGATAACACCAAAGACAAGGTTTCCTCTTTAGATTCCACCTAATGGTGCCACGTGGGGCTTCTGAGAGATGAATAACCAGACAGAACCCCAAGTTGTTTGCGCTCCTTTTATTTGGACTTGACAGCCGAAATGGCTGAGACAACCACATTTGGTTTCTGCTAAAGGAATCGCATTTGCATCTTTGTGTCCTATAAAACACTGCAAATGGTTAATAAAAACCCGAATAAAACATTTGCTGAATATTATTTTAGCCTTTCCGAGGCTTTGATGTTCATTGTACAATATTGTTTCAATCAGTATAATCGGTGAGCAGTTTCTCCATTGCAGCACAAGGCAGAGCAAGCAGCACTGTGATGTGTATCTGCTTCTGGGCAATGGGTTCAGATGTGGATTCAGTTTTTACTTTATTCTGTGCAGAGTTTGTATATTACCCCCATGTTTGCATGTCTTTCCTCTGGAATTCCTTCCACAGTCCAAATATATACGTTTCAGGTGAATTGTTAGCCCTAAGTTGCTCATAGTGTGTGTGGGGGTATTACATTATTCCACTGTGTGACTCAATAGACCCATGTAAGTAGCTAAGTTGCCTAAGTTAGCAGTACTTCCATGTAATGATATGCATATACTAATTCATACACAGCCTGTGGTTTTAAATTTGTGGCTTGAATCCAGCTCAGTTTGTGTGGAATTTGAATGCTCTACCTGTTTGTACAGTTCAAAGAAATGAGCAGAAGAAAGCAAAGGTAAATCACTTCTGTAACTTCTTTCTTTGAAACCACGCAAGTGGTGACAATGAGTTGAATATGACTCAGTAGCACTTTACTTACCCCCCAGCTGCACGTAGCTGCACTTAGACCAGACCTGAGGAAAAGTAGTTACTTATTGCCAGTTGTGTTTTTCAGAATCATATCTGCCGGACACTGTTCAGACCACCTTTTCACAAGTCATCTTGTTCTACTGTCTCATTCCAGTGTCTTTGTGCCCCTTTTGATGCATAACCACCATATGAAGGTAAATTGTTCCAGAAAACTCCTCTGTAAAGTGAATTGTTGTAGATGTTATTAGATGTAGATATTATTACCTTTAATTTCAAAGGTAAAAAATCTGTATACTTTTTTAAGTCCCTAAGCTGATACCGATTTGTGGTGAAATATCACCGAAACCAGTTTAAATGAACACAGTTACTTCAACAGTTAACATGAATTATCATGAGACAAAATAAAAAAGCTGGTAACTATTACTTATACTATATGTCTGTCAGTGTTCCTTCAGCATGCTTAGAAATGCTCGACACCATACATGCGTATGATACTGAATGTTTATAAATTCAACTTTTAATAAGAAAAAAACAGAATAGTAAATACATTAAAAAAAAACAAATACAATACACATAAATTCACATAGCAAAAAACCTCGAAACTAGGAAACAAGCGGCAATAGTGTTTGAGAACTTAAGTCAAGCTATAACTGCAAAGAATTTGGTGGTCAAAATCCAAATTCAATCGTTTTAAATATCAATAAATTTTACAGAAATTGAAGTAGAACTATTAAATGAAACTATTTATCATCTTGAGTTCTTAAGATTAAACCAAAATTTTGTATTTAGAACATGTGAAAGACTGATATTTGTCCTAAAATGAAAACATGCAACACATTGGTCTAAAATCATTTCTACTGTTTTTTGTGACCTTGTGGTATCAAGGCGTAACTGTTGTTTTTCATTTATTTTAGTTAGATAGCATATAACCTTAATAAATTTAAATACAAGAATAGGTTCCAGCCTGGGATTTCTGAGATGAGGCAGTTGTGCATAATTATATATTTCCTTTGGTTTGCAAAAGGTGTAAGAGAACACGGGTCTCTTGGTGACCTGAGTGTACTCCATTCACACGAGAGTGTGGAGACGTGTACAATGTGTTTCTGCTCACCTCCCCCTTCTCCTAGGCCGTTCTTGTTCTGCTGTGCACTGTGTTGCCTTTTTGTGCTCCCCAAGGTGAAGCGCTTTTCCAGACCGCCACCCTCCCTGACTGCTTGGACCAATCCACTTGTGAGAAGTAAACTCCTTTGTGTCAGAGATTTACTTCAATTTGATCTCTACTGGCTCCTTTTCAATGGCGCTGGGGGGGGCCTAATGCCCTTAACAGGCTTAGAGCAGACCCCATGCCCAGCTCTCTGAGCTTTTCCACAGAAGGGCTGCTTCTCCCCATGGATCTTGGATACTTGCACTTTTGCTGAGCACCATGTCAAAAAGGGGCATGGGGTCCAGAGTTTTTTTTTTCTAAATTCTATTTTGAACTTTACAATGAAGTAAAATCAGAATTTAAGTTTACAGTTATATCAATTTAATTGATATTTTTCTTTCAAGAAACTTAATGTACAGACAATTACAATAATTTTGCTATTTAGTTAGCAAGGTACTTCAACTGAATCAACTCAGTGCGAGTACTTTGCTCAAGGGTGCTACAGCAGGAAGGGGATTCAAACATGGTCTTTGAGTATATTTCAGCAGTACCAAAAACTGTATCACTTGCTGCCCTGTACTTACTTTGCTTCAGAAGCTCTGTTTGACTTTGGTTCTGAGGACTGTTAGTTAACGGATGCATGAATTAATCTTCCTCAGAGGAGGCTGTTCTGTATATCTTCTATTGATACGTTCAGATGCCTCTGAGTTTTTAACAACTTGCATTCTGGATCAACACTGCTGAAAATTATTTTTCGAGATGCAATGGCAGTTAGGCAGTGCCAGAAAACCATTCGTCACCTACAATGATTACCGAAACAGAACGCTCTCTTATAATATGTAATATATTCTCATAGAGCTGTACAGTAGCAAACCAGTCTTCTGATCAAAAGTGACAATAAGCAGACACTTCATGAAAACAGTGTTGCTTGAGTCTTCACCAGATTTTGTACCGTCAGTTGAAGATTAACCTTTTTGAGATATTGTAGGTGGCGCTTATTTTGAGTACTTTAAATGCCACTTTAAAATTCTGAATTCACAGGAGCAAATACGCCTTCCAAAAGTTGTTTTGAATTGCTAATTTAAATCAGCCTGAACAGGTCTGGCCACCTGTTTATATCCCATCCCAGAAGAGCAAAAACACTTCTTCCAACGGTGATGCACGTGTAGAAATTGCCATGACATAATTATGTAACCTAAACCTTGAGATTATTTAAATGCAAGTTAGAGGTGTCAGCTCTGTCCTATAGTACCAGGTTAAGTCTTGTCACATTTTTGCATTTTAAATGGTTAAAATACAGTATGGGTTGCACTTTCTCAGCCCGAACCAAAGCATTTATACGCACGGTTTTTTTTTTTTTTTTTGCTTTGCTTTTTTGTTTTTTTTTTTTTTACAAACCCTAATCCAAGGGCACAGCACCATCTCTGCCAGTGTGCTACCTTTGATGGGCTGGATTAAGGGAAATCTCCATTCCTTTGGTGGATTTCAAACGCTGCGGAACAATGATACCAGGCAGGGACGAGTTAATGAGGGGCGGTGTGCTGCCAGGGAGGGGGGCGACTTTAAATAAACCTGATTAGCCGTTTCACCAGTCACCCCCTCCCTCACTCCCGCTTTGTCTGTGAGTGCCAAGTCTCCGATACTATCCCCAACAAAGAAGCCCCTCCGATGCACCCCGCGTCCTTTATTAGCCTGATGAAGTAAGAATACTCTTTTCACTGGGTCTTAATTAAAAGATCTTGCAGGCCTTTCAGTGAATTACTTGCTCATACCCCTGTTTCAACTGGTGCTCTCCTTCTCATCCCCAGATTCCCATTTTAATCTGGGGAGAAACCAGTCTTATTAGAGCCACTGTTGACTCTACAGCTGCGGGTTCCCTGCTCTGTTTTGTGTGATGCCACAAATGGGATGATATCTTAATTAAACATGCAAATCCATCTTTACATTACTCTTCACATATATTTTTCCGAAATGTCCTATTATGACCATTCCCACAGTGTGCACTGCTATTGATTTTCAATATAAATATTCTTTTCTCTTTGTATCATTTCGATTGTTGCTTTTTTCAACCAGATAAGACCTATAAGTACTTATAAGATGTCTGTTCTAGCTTATTACTTCCGGAAAATTTGTAAAACTTTTGATTGCCATTCTTGTGCAATCTGTTAACCGTCTTTGTGTCCTCTGTCACTCCCAGACTGACTTTCTTTTTCCACTCTGCTTCTTCCTGTTCTCTGTCACCCTCCCCTTCTCTGTCTTCACCCGGTTCTTTCCCATCCTGAAAAAAGCTTGTAGGCTGACAGCTGACATGTTGATGTTTGCAAGTAATTTTGTCTTCTGTTAGGAGCAAGCCTTAGAATAACAATGAAGCTCTAGGGTTTTTTTATTTGGTTGCACAGATCCAAAGCAGTCCAAAGCAATGTGCACAATCTGAAAATGCGTAAGGGTCACTGAACGGGAGTTCTGGAAAGAAAAAAGGCAGTTTCTGTTTCTTAAAAATTATTATTGGTTGAAACAATACCGTTTTCTTTATACAGGGATGCTCTGCTTCCTTAGATGACAACAAACTGGCCTACAATAGTAACCACCCCCCCCACCATTTTTTTTTTTAACTTTGACCTGCTGCCTATTGGGTGCAGCAGAAACCTGTTCCAGGTCAGGCTGATGAAGTTGTTTCATGTGTGCGGCTCATAAGTGCCATCATCAGTGAGGGGAGACAGTGTAATCCTTTGTTAAATAATGTGTGTAATGATGTTGCATTGAAATACAAGCAACTGGGTCCCCAGCCCTCCTTGGGGGTGCTTGAATGCTTGTCTCATTACTCCAACCCAGGGCAACAGCCTCAGGCAAGTGGTTGGCTGCTCCATAGGCCAGTCTTAGTTGCCACCGACCAGTGAGCTCCAAGCAACAGTACAATGCACCTTTTTGCCACCGTCAGATGTCGCTAAGAGAACTGAGGTTGGGGGGGCTTATTTGTGTTGGGTGTAGGGCAGCAGGGGCTGTTGATGGTGCTGGAGCTGCTGGGGGTGTAACGGGATGCACTCGGGCTGATTGAACACCGTCAGTTGGGACAGCTCTTGCGTGGGTAATCCAGGAGAATCTCGCTTTTGAAGGAGAACAGATGCCAATTTACATATTTGGCGGGTCTCTGGACTCTGATGAGATTACATGGTGAGTTTTCAACACAACTGGAAAGTACATTTTTAATAAAAGCCCTGGGCAGGACAGAAGATGACAGTGGCGCCCGCTGAGGGTGACAAGACAAAAAGAGGTGGAGATGTCAAGGTGCAACGACATGAACGATGCTACAAATAGATTGTGTTGGTCTTTCAGAAGAACAGAAAAAGTTATGTGGTTTATCCGAGAGTTTATCGAGAGAATTTAGGGATTTGCAGTCTCTTCCTTCTCATGATTTCATTCTCATGGTTTTGGTTCAGTCAAGGAATGTTTGAAGTTTTGGGGGTGCTTTTCCATAGTAGGGATTAACAGGCCATAAAATTAAAAAGACAAGTGTATAATATATCTATCATTTAAAAAAAATGATGCGTCAAGGATCTCAATCAATGAAACTCATTGACACGTAAGCTATACAAGATTTTCGGTTGCAGTGTTCATGTGGAATGTACCAATGAAGTGAGTAAATTAACTTTTTTGCCTGTTCTGAGTAGAATACAAATAGACTGGCTAAGCATCTACATTATACTTCACAAAAGTACTAAATTCTACAACAGTATAAATTCCCAAAATATGTGGTAAAGAACGATGGGAGCTCCCATTTAAGTAAAAGAAAGTGTCAGAGCTTTTTTTTTCCACGGTTTTTGTTAGCAAGGGGAGATGAAGGATGTCTAAGTTTCTCTATCTATCTAAAGATCCCAAGGCTTTTGAGAAAAGAATTCAACAGCTACAGAGTTTGGTGGAAAAAAACCTCTCTTGTGTTCATAGGATGTCCTCCATACTCAGAGAGTCACAATATAGAACCTCTTCAATTCTGAGAGAGTTCAAAGTAAAAGAATCTCATCCGTTGCGCTGGAAATCGACCTTCTCCTCCTGGACAGACTTTTGTGGGACAGACTGGTACAGATTCATGGTCCCTCCTCATATTTACTTGCATTACTTGCAAGTTGTTATGGTTTCCCTTAATCTGCATGCATTTAAGTGAGGAAAAAAGAAACGGCCGAACCTGTGCACTCTACTCTAGGTATCATGTTCAGAGTGACATCGTGTGCAGTGTAGCAATTTCACTTACGGCTCGGCATTATCTGTCCGCTTCGCTGTGAAGTTCACACTGTCTTACACCGTCTGGACAGCGCGGCTTGTGAGATCAAACAATCTGCTGAAGATGGAATGCAGTCGACCTGATTTACCTACTCGTGGTTGAATGGACACTTCCGCTTCCGCATCCATGCGGGTTTTATGAAGGTAATTACCGGTGGCTCCCCTCCATCTCAAACTGGCTGAAGCTCTTGAGGAGGGGGGAACGGTAGCAGGAGTCCCATCTGGCCCCCAGCTCAATGGTAACCGCAGTAAGAGCCAGTAATTGCCTGGCTAATTAAATTATCACACCCTGTTCCTGTGGGAAAGGAGGCTTCCTGCTTCACTCTACAGAGGTAATCCATAAAAAACACAGGGAAGGGCACCAAGACGTTTAGCAATGCCTATTAAAGGCACAGACGTTTAACACACTTAATCTAGTATTAAATGAAATGTATTATTTTTACACATCCCTAGAGAAGGGCTTTAATCACCTTATAGGTAGCATTACAGAAAGTCATTAAAATCTGACACGTATTTCTCACATTACAATAATTGCTATATAACAATGTGGTAGTGCTTTCTCTGCTGGGCCATGCTGGGCAAATTGAGATACACAAAGGACAGGCCTTTTCACTTTCTACCCCAACAATGCTGACTAATTGCTCTTTTGTAGCCAGAGATTGAATGTGCAATATTACCTGCACAGCCTTCACCACAAGCCTCCCGGGATAATAAAGTTTTCCTGCGCGAACAGGCATTCTGGGCCGTATGCGTTTGCTTGGGAGAAGGGGGAAGGGGCTAGGCGGTGCATCCCAGTGTGGGCAGCCAAGCGCAAAAAGTCATTCAGAGAGAAAATGGCGGGCATCCTTTATTTATTTTGCATTGAAATATTTATTTGTCACGTGGGCCGTTTGTAAAGGGCTGTCAGTCTCACCTGCCCACTGAAGGGTGCAGGCCCGTTACCAGGTAGTGGAGGAGGGGCTGTGGCGTGAGTCTCCTGTGAATAATTGCTGGGATTTTACTTTTGGGAATATAGCTTTCTGACCCCAGTGCTTGTTTTTTTTCTGCATGAAGAGAATTCTAGAATCTGTTAGTTCCCTCCCACTCACCTTTTTTCCATGGGGTTTTCAACCACAGTAAACATACACATGAACTTGTGCACAGAAGGTAAATTATTCATCTCTTGGCTTAAAATGCAGAACTCATTCAGGTCAAAAATCCCAGTGCTGCTGCATCTAGACAACTGTGTACATCTGTAAATGTGATGCAAACTATGATGATATGGTGTCGCATTCACACCGAGTAAACCTGCACAAAGAGCCCGTATATTCAATACAGCCTCATCTTCTAAATGCAGCCGTAACTTTTCCTTTTCAGAAAGGTATTATCCACTGAAATGTGAAGGCTGTAGATGATGCCTTTCAAATTTTGCTTTGTGTTTTAATTTTTGGCACAATATCTTTAGGTAACTTCACCCCATATATCTCTGACATGTTAAGAAATGGTCTAAAGCAAACAGCGCTGAGGGAGGTGTGTTTGCTGTGAAAACAGAGCAAGTCGCAGTAGACAGCGGGAGGTTCAAGTAGGACACTGCTTGTCTAAGCCTCCCGTTACCTTAAACCAACACTGAGGTTTTCCATGTGTTGACTTTGTGTACGCAGTTTGGACATGAATATCTGACATGGGATTTAAAACACTTAAAAATATTAGTCATCATTACCTGATCAGGGATATTTCTGTAACTGTGAACCTGAAACCTTGAAAGATTTTGCTGGTTAGGGTGACAGGTCTTCCAACAATGACTCCAGGAAGAAGACAAGTGCACAAAGAAAGACACATATGTGCACACTCACACACTGTCTGTGCATGTTGAGGGGCAATACCCACTGTCTTCATATGCACAAAGTATCAATTAGTGTGAATGTATGCAGTTTCTCACTGCTATCACACAACACATCCGAGGAAAGGATCGTTGAATTATGAAGACTTTATGCAAAATGCAGGAAGATATTCCTGACAGCGAATGGGGACACTCACCAAGTGGGACTGGGGACCTTCCTGTCATACAACGGAGTACCTGGCAGACATCGCACCATATGTGAGCTCTTTGAGATGACAGCTAGGCTCCTCATAATGGTGTCCCTCCTGTGGGTGACCCCGTGGAGACTTCTGGAGCAACACGAGCACCATGTCACAAAGCGGAGCACCTGCTTCACATCCTGTTTCATTGCTCTTTTTCTCACGGCTGTTTGATCTGATGTGCAATCTCTGACCAGTGCCGAACGAGACTTCGCCCAAGTGTTAGGTACAGGTTTCCAGCACTGGTGTTGTGTACAAACACCATGTGGCTGTTGTCAGGCTGTTAGCCTGTTTATTGTTTTGTTGGGTACACACATAAGGAGTACCTACTGGCCTGTCTCTCTCACACACACGTGTGTGTCAGTTGCCCTGTTCTGTTATTCTCTTTTTCTTGGTTGTAAGTCCATCATGGGTTTCTCTGTATAAGTGACCAAGGAGGCAAAAGTGAGTGAAATGTGTTTATCAGGACAAAGTCTCGGGTTCAGATGAGAAGATTTAAAGTCCGAGCTGAGGGAGAACAGCTGCTCCCCTACCCGCATTGCCAAGTTTATTCCTGGGAAGAAAAATCAATGAGTATAGTTTGGACAGGAGGCTTAAGAAAAAAAATAATAAAATTAAAAAAGGACAACTAACTAGAGGCGATTGTACGGTTTCTCCCACAGTCTCAGGGATCTCCTTGCAGCAGCAGAAGCCTTACAAATGATTAAATAATAAATCACAAGGTCGGCCGTTCGAAGGTGGACAGAATGTGTTTCACAGCAAAGCAGACAGAGTCCCATGAATTATTGATGTCATGGGCAGAGATTAAACAAGCTGGGTGGATATGAGAGAAATTTCACCAGACTAGCGTCCCTGGTGCTGCAGTGGTCAGTCAGATTGCTTCAGCGTGTTGGGAATCTGACCTGTTCAAAAGAACAAAAGAAAATGGCACAGGAGAGGGACAGGAACAGGGAGACGGAAGGTTGCTTGGTGGCTTTTTGCTCAACAAGGAATTTGGGCTTTAATAATGCAATGAAATATTTAACCATGTAAATCACCTGGTTCGAGCAAATAGGAGTGCTGCAGTGCAAAACACTGAAGAAAAGAGATAGCATCATCATCTAAAGTGTGGTCTTTCAAGTCTGATGTCTGTACAACTGAACGCAAGCATATATTTTCTGTTGGTCATCGAAAAGTTGCGTAATCCGACTTATTACACAGAAAGCAAAGAGTGAAATTAAATATTTACGCTCATTAAATAAATGCTTGCATGCATCCAGTTTTCTGTGAAATGACATCAAGTTGTGGACTCCACAGATGGGCGCAAATGGAACATTTGCGTGGTATTGCCGTCATAGCCGCGGACTTCAAGCTTTCCTGAACTGCCCTGTTGCGATCGCATATTTTATCACTTCTCCATCCTTCTTTCTCATAATCACCACGAGTACTGACCACACATGAAGGAGAATTTTGTCACTGTCTTGGATCCTCCAGATACCTTATCTAATTAAGAATAAACCTGCGTTTTCTGTTTGTTAATCACTTAAGTGTTTCCCGAATAACCTGATATCCAAAGGTCTGGTCCCAGTAGCACAAAATGTCAAAATGCAATTATATGCATGATTAGCCTGGGCCATTTCTCAGGCCCCCGTCTCTTGCTGCCCGCAGGAGCTGACAACTGCTGCCATGTTTGTTTTGATGAGATTACGATGTGAGGGAGAGGCCAGTTCATGACGCCCTCATCTGGTGATGCTGGGGAGTGATATCGTAGGCTAGGAGAAGGATTGCAGGAGGAGGTAGTATTAAATAAAGTCTAGGAAGAATGCAAGTATAAATATATATATATATATATATATATATATATGTATGTATAAAATAGAAAATGCTGCTTAAAGTATTTCAAAGGATAATATGATCAGAAATATTAATCAAATCATCTTGATCCTCCGGCTGGTGCACTTTAGGTGCTTAAGCGCTTGGCAAAATCCCCTCTAATCTGATTGGGCCAGATAAGAGAGCTTTAGCCATTCTCATGTGCACCGTGGCCCAGTTGGTGTGCTGTCCTGCTTGGTGCATCTTGGGAGGTCAAGACACGCAAGGCTCATGCACATCCACACTCATATACCCACATTCATGCACACATGCTCTGACACACATGCAGACAAACCCAGAAATATTGCATATAAATGTAATGTGCAGAAAGAGAACACACAAGTGCTCAGACGCACCATCAAGCAAGGATATGCAGCCTCTTGAACACACATCGAATGCGATTCATTTGAGTTTATTCTTTTTATAGCCTGTTTCCCAACGCGTTGTCTCGTGGTATTTGAGATTAGGATAGCATACAATTTAGAGCGACACAGTGGCAATACAAATAAATTGTTAAGAGTAAAACAGGTGTAAAAAACTTGAATATGTAGGAAAGGAACTTGAATCATAAGTCTGTTCGTAATTAAATTTGTTTTAAAACAAGCCACTTTGTCGATAAAAGTTCAATAATACAGATGTCTCTTGTTTGCTCATGGGGAAGGTTTTGTAAAAAAAAAAAATCTAATTAAGCTATAATGAATTTTACTGTAAGACTATTTCTTCTATTTTCATCAACGTTTCATGTGACGTTCAAAAACTGCCATTTGGAAACTATGTGAATTTATCTGAATGTGAAATAACAGATTCTGAGAAGCAAAGATGTGTTGATGTGGAGATCATGGAAAAAAATAGACCCATTTGCTTAGGACAAGCGTAGCACTATGATAAATTCAGATCTTACCTGTGTAAACCTGGGACACCAATTCGCATGCAGCTTATGAAAAATTGGAGGAAGAAGGGGAGGTTTTGGTAAACTTTGCAAGGTTTCTTCTTGAATGGTGCATGAAAAATTTCCTCACAAAAAACGTGTGATCTACAAGTCCTCTCCTTTCTTTTGTGGAGAACAGTCTTCCGTCTACACGTGGGAGGGCTGTAGAATGTGCTTGAAGCAGCCGGCAGTGTGGAGGTCCATGGATGTAGCCTCGTGATACACTACACTTTCCGCCACACCCAAGGGGTCCTCACAGGGAGTACTGCTGCAGAAGCAAAGATCCGCTGGAGGAACTTTGTGCAAACACAGAGCTCCTTGCAGAGCCTTTGGTGACACTCAGGCGGCTTCAGCATAAAGGCTTCCTCACTGCGACTGTAAAACACAGTTGCATTCAGACTTCCCGCCATCCCTAACTGGTGCGTAGCAGCATTCAGTGCTAATGAAGCTTAAAAGGAATATCAGAAAGCCTCTGTGTGTGGGTTGTGTGTGCGCATATGTATGTCTTGTATTCTTGATGATGGTGCTGAGAAGGGTGGGAGAACTTGGAGCTTGAGAGATAAACAGTGTATCCCAAGGCAGACCATTAAAGGGAATCCCAGCATACTTAACGGGGAAGGAAAACATTGCCACGCGGGCTATGGAATATTTATGGCACCGCATTTGTATAATCTTTCAGTGTGTGTACAGTGGAGTGTGGCACTTTCTCATCATCAGTCATGTCTGTCAGAGCCATTGTAAGCAGGATTTTCAGTTCCTCTCGCTGCTTTCTGAGTTTGAAGTAGGGAAGTGCTATTAAAGGTGCATGGCGGCTCAGGAGGTAGCGAAGGTGCCTCATAGCTGCTGAGCTGTGGGATCAGGCATGGTTTCATATCTGTCTTAGTCTATGTTGAGCATGTTTTCCCTGTGTTCAGCTGGGTTTCCCCAGGGTAATAGGCTTTCCTCCTACAGTCCAAATATTTGTTTTACAGGCTGACTGGTGACTCTAAATTAGTTACTCTAAATTGCTGGTAGTGTTTTCATGTGTGAGTAACTGATTGTATATGAACAGAGCTGGGAAGGGTAGTGAAATACAGTACTCAAGGAAATCTGCTGTTACTTTTTAAAAATAATTACTTTAAGCAGCATTGCTAATTTATACATGTACATAGGTGACAGTAAAAAATATCAGGTCAAATAACTGTTCAAGTACTGAAGTTTCTTTGATTCAAATGAAAATGTTTAATGCTATGAACAAAAAGCAATGTTAACAGCTACAGTATACAGCTTTTACTCAACTTTTCAATAAATTAAGTCTGTTGTGAATAAATGGACTAGTCAAATGAATAAAACCAAAGATAGAAGTCTGCTAGGTATTACTCACCATATTTTAGCTGACCCCTTGTCCAGTGTATCTTACAATTTAAACTTTTTGTAGTAAGCTTCTCACAATGATTTACTCATTTATACACCAGGGTAATATTAAAGGAGAAATCTTAATCGGCTTAAGTGTTTTTTGCTTGCAAGGTGACACCTCTAACCACTACACTACTTGAGGCACCGAAAGATCACTCATTTTCCATTTAAACAGCAGAGTATTTATAATAGAGAAATCCAGGATAGTAAGCAATAGAGCAATGGGAAGAGTTTGGGTCAAACTTGCTTAACTCAAATCATTCCAGTAGCTGTGACAATTATTTAGCATGACAATGAATCACTGGGGACATCAAAACTAGACCATAGCCAGAATTAACATGAACACTATCTGTATAGCTAGTTTATTGCAGCTAGCTAAATGATATCAAATGTTACTAAGTGATGCTACAGTAACATAACCATAATATTACTGCCAACAGTAACCATAATATTATTGATTTTTATTGAGAATATACATTATTCATAATTGAGTTATCTTTATCCTAAGTCCTTTTACATGTCTTTGCAAATATTTAACTTACAGTTAATGTTTTAACATTAACATGTAAGTTAAATTGCATTAATTGCATTAATGCAAAAAAAAAATAGTCCATACGCAATAAAATAGGAGAAACCCAGCAAATATCTAATTTAAAAAATTAAGTCCTGTTCCCCTGCTGTCATTAAATTCTCACAATACAGGAAAAAAAACAAAAAAACCAGAGGTATTTAAATAATAAACATATAAAATTTTTTTAGTGGTATTCACTGGAATTCACTTTTTTGGAACTGAATGAATAAGTCTGTCAATCAAGGTATTGAAATCTACATTTATTTATTTAGCCAGCGCTTTTCTCCAAAGCATTGTACACTGTCAAGCTATTTGTGATGTAGCTGTTTATAAAGCTGGGTAATTTTTATTTACTCTGACTAGTTCAGGGTTAGTACCTTGATCAACGGTACTGCAGCAACAGGTGGGATTTAAACCTGGGCCCTTTGACTGCCCAGGGGCACCTGTAACCACTATGCCACCTGCTGCCCCAATGTAAATAATTCATATATATTTCTTCGGGACACATCCGAGAAGTTGAGTTTATTTACCTTAGCAGTGGAACTACTTATAGGAATTAATAAAATAGTCCTTATCCACCTCCAGCAATGGCCTGTGGAAGCACTACCACATCCCACAGTCCATGACCTACAGATCCAAAGGGTGACTTTGCAGAACCACAAGGCCGGTCACGCTGTGTGCTCAGTTCCGGATCTACCCATAATTAGCCCTGCGCATGAGGAACTATATGATCGCCATAATTCCAGAGGGATATGACAGCGGTATGTGCAGTGCAATTTAGCTACACCACATGTAGTAATGCTGGTTTGTAAAGGAGAAAAAAGATGACCATTCATTTCCTTTTCTGGGGCCCTCAGCCACATAGCAACACAGTGGAACTATACTGGTCTCTATATATTATAAATATATTAAGGCTTTTACAGTCCTTTCTGTTTTCTGCATTTGAACTGCAGAATGTCTTGTTTAGTTTTAAGAACAACGCAGATATCTCGGTTGTTTACATATGAATAAACAGGTGGAGGAGGATGGTATCAATACCATGTTCCACACTGTGATTCTGACAAAGTTTTAATGGAACAGATCTTATAGGCATGAGCTTGCGAGGCTGTAGGTTTGTGCCAGCAAATGGAGACTTTAAATTTCTCGCATCCGCTTCTTCTGGGTTGACCTCAGAGGTAACTGCAGGAGATGGATTGGACTTTGTTGTTGACGTGCAGTGTATAGCTGTATCGGTGACTGTCCCCAGACACAAAATGTTCCTGCCTAATGTTTATATACTTTGTGTTATCAACATTCATGTTACACATTTTTGAAGATGCAAATGGTTTTTTGTATGTTTTTTATCAATCTACTTTCTGAAGTGTCTCTTTTGCAAAGCAAAAATGGCATGTGGTTTCAATTTCTGCTGTTAGGTGGTGATAAAATGCACTCCAAAGTGAAATAGAAATGGGGGAGTACTTTGGGTTTTGTAGCAGATACAATTCAATGTATTTACAACTTTTACAGAAAATATCCAGCATATAATTAGAGCTACCTGTCTTTTATTACACTTTTTATGGTTAGGAATGGGTAACCAGATTCTGACAAACATGTTTATGAGATGAATCCAGCACTTTATGTGACCAGCAAAATACAGTCTTTGTTTTTAGGGTGAAACACTTTTGAATACCATTCATTTGCCTTTCTGTACATCACTGTTTTAATCTCATGTGGCACCTGAAATACAGACATAACACATGAAAGTAAAATGGCACTTGTAAAAAGCATTTTAATGTAGTTCTAACTTTAATGTTGCTACGTGCCAATAAAAGATAATAAAATTAACTAGAATTCTGATTCTGTAACTCCTGCCTCACACTTTATGTTCTCAATATAGAAGATTACTGTAATGACTTGTAGTCTTGTAGAAATTGTTTTAATTCATTATAGGTTTATCTGATTTTTTTAACAAACCCAAACCGAATAAATTGAGGGATTACGTTGTATTATTAAACTTTTATTTATTGTGACATAGTGGGTGTATTTACAAACAATTTCTATTTACAAACAGGTCTCAATACTGTTCATAAGATGATTTAAAAGTGTACGGTGTAAAAGATTTAGAATTATTTTATTTCTCTTATGTCATAATTATTTATCCATCGAGATAATTCCTTTTTCAAAGTGAATTACATCGAATTACCCCTTTATGTAGCTGAGTAATTTTTAAAGTGCACTTACATCGCAGGAGATGGAATTTAAAACTGGGTCCTGAGACACTAGCTGTAACCACTATCCTATAAGTGTTGCCCTGTTATAATATTAAACAGCAAAACATTTAAGTAGAAGCACAGGCCTTACGCTTTGCAGTTCCGCCATAAGGCCGTATGGGGAATTTCTTAATTATGTCCCCATCGAATGTGAGAGGCACATGGATGCACATGGTGTTTTGGTACATGGAAGGTACATCAATCCTGGTAGGCCTTCACTCACTGGTGGTGGTATCATTGCTGGTGACTTTGATAGAAAGTTTGGCGATTTCAGTTTTCACAACTGTCTGTTGGAGCCATTACAGTAAATAGTCACCAGCAAGTAATAATGTAACCAGAATAGACTTTAGGGTGTCTACATTTAGTTGTTCACCAGCCACTTAACTTCAACGCAATATATAATGATAAGCATTTTTTGTTGATGCCTTTATACAAAGTGACTTTCAATGCACTAAACTCCCTGTGGGTGGCAAGGGGGCGCAGTAAGTGGTGCTGCTGTCTCATAGAGTCTAGGCTGTTTTGGCATGGGCTTGAATCTCCCTTAGTCTGTGGGGAGTTTGTATGTTCTCCCTGAATTTTTTTGTAGGCACTCAGATTTCCTCTCACGGTCCAAAGACATGTCTTTCATGTTATTTGTTCTCTTTAACTTGTGCGTGTCTGATAACCCCGTGATGGAATCATGTCCCATCCATTATGTAGATTCATAGCCCAGCACCCAGTGATTCTGAGATAGGTTCTGGACTCCCTGGACCAGGATAAAGTTGTTAAAGATGATGGATGGATAGATGGATGGAGCAATGGATTAAGCAGTCATTCATCTATTTATACAGCACATATAAAGGAATGTAACACTCATTTACTGAAAACAGGAAATTTATTGTCTCTGACTCTCTTGGAACGCGTGTCTTTGGAATATGAGAGAAAACCTACGAAAACAACAAAACTTTCCACAGAACATGCAAACTTCACAAAGACAAATCTGGATTCAAACCCATGGCCAAACACATAGTTCAGGCATCATGAAGCACCATTTGGTGTGTCAGGTATAAGTTGAGAACAACAAAAAAGAATGCAGCTTGTGCTATGCTTTTGTCCTGGCATTTTAAAGAATGAATGAACTAATGGTAACAGCATGTATTGTTGCTCTCACAGAAATATAATTATCAACTTGCATCAAATTATATATTGATTTTCTTTATTTCCTCTTTTGATTAGCATGAAAAACCCTTTGTACTGAATTCTGTAGAAAATGTTTTATTAATTGCCATATGTTTATTGACTGCTCTTTCATGTCAGTTCTTTTGTTCTTCCTTTGTAGTGGCAAAAGATCTCCCTGTGTCATCATTTGCAAGTTATCTGAAATGTCAAAGGTGTCCTTTTGATGTTGATTACAGACCCCATGTGAGGCAGCACCTGGACCAGAGTATAGGTCCGCAATGCTCTCCCCCTCCGTCTGCAGGGTTTGCCGCCCGTGCGGCCGCCCGCTTGCCATGTCTGCTGCACATATCTTTGCCTTTTGATGCAGCTCCCACCACAGGCAGGTGCCAGTGATGCTCCAGTGTTGGCCATGAGCCCACGGTGGATCACACCCAAACAGCTGTGGAATGCCAAATAATTCCGCTCAGCACACACCATTCCCCACTAAAAGAATTCCATAATGAAAAGTCTTATCTGGAAATGTGATACGTCTCTCTTTTATTCACTTCAACAGCACCTTCCAGTCAAATGATTTTACAAATGGATAAAACAATGATTGAAACATGTTTTTTTTTTTTTGTTTCAGTTGGATGATGTTGAAATGCAGTATTGCAGTATTCCCATATTATAATGACTATAAACGGGACTTTAATCTACAACAAGCCGGTGTTGTTTAGTTTTTTTGGTGTCAACATTTAAAATACCCAATTAAAATGATTTATTTAGTATTCTTTTGTTTGAGTAACCAATAGAACTACAGTATAAACCAAAAACTTTACAGAATTAGTTGTAATAAACTAAACTGTCATCAGACTGATTCCCCAGGTGAAAGCAGCAGTGTGAGAGATAGTATGTGACACACAGAATAGTTGAAAACATGTACCAGTGCTCTTACTTTTGGTCTTGCACATTACAGTCATATTTGTGTTTGCATTATTGTACTTTAATCTATATATATATTTTTTAGAATGTGATATATACCTTTGGTCTTCAAGCTGTCACGTTGAAGAGAATAAGCAGACGTGCGCAGGCACAAATGCGATGAACTCCGTTTATTGAAAGGGGCGTTCCTAAATCGTGGTCACAAGGCAGGCGAGGTTCGGGTCCAGTAAAGCACCTCGGTGCAGGCAGACAAACAGTACAGGGTGAGGCTAAATCGACGATCAGGTACAGGCAAAGGTCGGTAACAAACAAGACTGGGAGATAACTGCTCGGTACGCACACGTGAACCATGGGGCAATACTTCGCACCGGTCTGTCGGCAAGCGCCGATCTGAATAGGCACAACCTAAGAGGATGCAGGTGCAGGTGATCAGGAATCAGGAGGGGCGGAGTCCGGAGCCGGAGGCGTGACACAGGCCAGTCCATCCACACTGTTTACTTTCTGAAATAATTCTTTTTAAAATGTATTTTTATTTTTATTACATTCTAATGTCATCAGATGATATTCATTCTATTTTAACGTCTTACACAACTTTTCCTTATCATTTTAAATCCCATAATTTAAAGTATAACTGGCAGAAGATGCCATTCCAGATGCCATCAAATTCCAAGAGCCTTAGTTCTCAAACCCTTGACATGTCCTTATCCAGTGCCTGTCCCAATTTGCATTATCTAAAGAATTTTGTTTGATGACTCTCACAACCTTCCCTGCCTCCACAGTTGAATGTGTGGATCTCCAGCCATCTCCCCACTGCTGGCACAGCCCTCTGATTCTCATGCTTCTCTTCTTCGCTCTTTTCCCATATAGACTTCAAGTCAATATGAATTAGGTTTGAGGTAATCTCAGGCTACAAACATTGTTTTACAGCATTCAAAAAAAGAGGAGGTGGGGGAGTAGAAACAAATAACCATATAAAAGGGCCTCCCTAGAAAACTGCAATGTGGCTTATTTTCTGAAGCAGAGAGGAAAGTTAATAAATTAGACTGCCTTTCTTATGACTGCAATCTGACAGCTTTGTTTCTAAGCCATAACAGAAGAACCAGACTACTCAATCCATACTGCACTGAAACATGACAGTCGCTCTTATTCACCTCTAGTTCTGAATACCTGTTGCTTGTAGCCTACACTGTGGGGACAACTGAATATGGGGGGGCCAGGTGTAACTTGCTCAATTCAGGCGCTTGCCTTGTTACTTTAATCCACTTCAGAAAGTGACCATTTCTGAAGTTTTTGCAGCTGAAAAAAACTAAACGTTCAAGTGGAAAGCTAAAAAGAGGGATTGTTTTATAACAAATTTAGAAAATGTAGCTCTAATGAAGGGGCTGGGCTGCCCATATCACAATGGAGGAGGGATAAAAAACCAAATGTTCAGAGCAAGAAAGTCTAACGCCATCATCACCTCATCTACTGAGCAGCATACCCTCTGTGAGCCGGTGTGGGAATTGACTGATTTAGCTCACACATTTTCCAAAGTGACATTACTATAATTTACCCATTTATACAGTAGTGTATTTCATACTGGAAAAGTTCAGGGTAACTAAACTGACCAAGAGTACCACAGCAGGAGGTATTATTTTAACTCGGATGACTGGCAGCAGTGCTAACACCATTGCCCCCTGCCTCCCTGCAGACCAGCTGAGGAACTGTGATAAAGACGTGGCAATTGTACAAGGAAATGGTCAATTCTTGGTAAGAATCTGGAATAAACAGAAGACAATTGATGTGAAAAATAAGCACTATATACAAATATATATGAAAATAATTATATAAATGAATTATAAATGTATATAAGTAAATACCAAGTGTCTTTTAACAGGGATTTTTCTATACCATCATTCAGAACAACTTAAGCTGTTTAAAAATGACAGTCTTGTGCCAATACTAATGTTGTAAAATTGACTGAGAACTGAATCACCACAAGCAAGTTCCATAAACAGGTTTTTCTGTCAGCAAGCATTGAAAGGGTTTTGACTTTAAACAAAACACACCCCAACAGTGTAGCAAGAGGCTCATGCTCACAGGATTCCAGTAAAGGCTTTTATTCATAAATATTTCATAGTTAATTATTATCAGCGAGGCTCTTTTATTATTTCAGGAGACTGAGCCACAGATCGTCTTTATTGTGTTCCCTGACCCATTGGGCTGAAAGAATGTAGCCATGAATGATTAAACCCTGGCTGAAGAAGATAGCCCTTTTTGCATAGGCTGCTTCACAACTCCATCTCAATCCCATCTTGGTTCCCACACATTTATCCTAGCCAGTTGGGATATTAAATTTAGAAGACAGCACCATGCAATATGGTAGAAACATACAGTATTTTCTGATGACATGAAAGCACTATTATGTTGGTAAAGTTAAATATTTCAAAAAGAAATTTAACAAAAAGTTATAGTGCATTAAAGTATAATTTGTTTCCATTATTTGTATTGTGGAGCCACCAAATACTGGGTGTCTAATGTCATTCTTTTTTTTGCTTTATGAATTTATATAGCATGGTACTTACCAGTGGAAGGCATCCTGGATCTTCAGCCTGTAACTCTCTTTGTAAATTACACGTCTAGTCTCTTAAATGATAAAGTAGTTACAGTAGCAATAGCATTTAATGCAAAACTATATATCTCGGTGTCTACGTATGGTGTACACGTCAAGCAAGAGTTTTCGGACCATCGTGTTAAAACTGAGTCAGGTGGGTAATTTAAATTTCAGTACCAAACGCATGTATTTGTACAGTAAGGTGTAAAATTACATAAATCATATGTCTTTTCTGGGGTATAACCAGCTAGTTGAGCACCTAGTGATTCTGGGATAAGCCCTGAACCACCATGACCCTCACCAAGGTAAAAGGTCAAGGATAATGGCTGTATTGATGAGACGGAAATTAATATTAACTCATTTAACTGTTGCTCTTTCTATGGAGACATAATAATTTAGTCGTTCACACAGCTGTGTAATTCACTGGCATTGTGATCTCCTGTATCGATTCCTGGTGAATACTTTGATGAAGTGTACTGTAGCAGGAGATGGGATTCAAATCATATATTTCTATGTATGACAAACGTATATGCTAGTTATAGTGATAATTGTGAGTGAATTGTGAGTAAGGTGAATGTGACTAATGTGTCTACACACGTAGCACTGTGTCTGTGTGTACGTATGTGTGTGTTCGACTTCGCAAAAACCACAGTCAGAATGAAAAATACCTGTATGCCAAATTTCACCTCCTTTCACCTTTAAAAACCTTTAAAACGGCGCATAAGTATTAAAGAGTCACATAAAGAAACAGCAGTTGTGTTTTTTATATAGATATAAACATTAATTTTTGGCTTTACTACAGTGGAGAAAGAACCTCTAGCTAACAAGCGTAATTTTTAATTGCTTGTGTCTGGATTGGATATGGCTATGAAGAAGCCCTTTCTAGATGAGATTACCCAAAATAGGAAAGTCTGTAAAGGAGAACTAAACACTACAAATGCAAATTGCACTGCTGCGCTTATTCACAGCAGTAGGCAACATTACTACAGATATCATTAGGAAAATCTCATAGTTATTACTCAATCGTAGTTTATTATCCCTTGTAAAAACACATCTTTAACATAAAATTTTGACAATCCATGCAACCACTGTGGGGTCCAAAAGTGAGTGTTTTCACAAGCCTCTCTGGACTGTAATTGCCTGCTATTTCAATTATATTAATGTTTAAAGAGAAAACATTTAAAGACAGCGTGAAGCACTCAAAGCGTTTCAGTTGAGAAGATTTCGATTCTGTGACCTTGGGTTAAGAGGGAGCAATCAGTTATTACAACTTATGAGTCAGATCCACAACCTTTGTTTTGACAACTCCACAAGACTCAGGTGTCAAGATCCCTTTACAGTAAGATAGAGTAAATTTGAAGCACCCACCTACAGCACACATATGAATGCCTTCAGTCCAACAATGTATAATTGCAATATACTGCATTGTATTCCTGTAACACTGTATTATTCATCAAGGCGACATTACATTATATAGTCAAATTACAGTACAGTACAAAGAAACACATAAGAATATATTAATATCAAGGACTTAATAAGGAGCATGGACACCTTCTGCTTTTATAACAGCTTCAGTCATTTTTTTGTCATACAAGCCCCGAAATATGTGTAATCAAAGACATTGACCTGATCTTCATGTTGATGAACTCACATTTGAATTTGTTTCTCTACATTGTCTTCCTTGAAAATGGGAACGTCATAAGAGAACAGTGTTTGCACTATAGGATGCACCTGGTCAAGTGAAATGGCCACACATTCCTTGGCCATTATGTGACCATTCAGACAAATTATTGGACCTAATGACTCCCACAAGTTAGCTGCCCATTCCATCATGGATCCCGCATCATGCTTAACAGTTAGCTTAACACAGGCATTGTGGTTGGAAGGCATTCATTGGCTTTCTCCAAACCAGCCAGGATGTAGGAAAGGATGATAGATGATTCATGAGACCATATTACTCTTTTCCATTGGAAAGGGCTCCAGGTTTTGTGCTTCTTACAGTAAGCTGGTGTGCTGGCATTGGATACAAATGCTTTCCAAATGGCAGCTTTGCTATACTGTAAATTCCAGTTTTGTGAAGCTCAAAATGTATAGTTTTTGATGCTTGGTCACAAAGGTTCTGATTTAATTTTGTGGTAATTTTTGAGGCTGTACTTTTGAAGCATTTAATAATTATCCTGTGAATCCCTGTTTTGTTTATCCCTGTCAATGAGTTTTAACTTGATACCACTGTTCCTCTTTGCTGATGTAGTTTGTTCATGTATTGTATAGACTGTCATAATTTTTGAGACTGCCTCACTGGACATCAGCCATGTGACATTATCATCACATAATGCACTCAAATGAAAACAAAACTAATGTTAAAGCTGCTCCACCATGAAA
Source organism: Arapaima gigas (assembly GCA_900497675.1). NCBI lineage: Eukaryota > Metazoa > Chordata > Actinopteri > Osteoglossiformes > Osteoglossidae > Arapaima > Arapaima gigas. The sequence goes on from UFQX01000014.1 coordinate 412,153, forward strand.
TGGTGATTCTGGCCAGGGTCATTCTACCTTAAGATAACTAAAATAATGTTAGCTTGTGTTTTTTCTGCCATGACATGTCTATAGAAGGATAGAGGGATGGATGTGATTATGACAGCGGCAAAGCAGATTATATGTGTTTGAAGCTTTGGCATCCAGTGGTTTTTGGAATGTCTTGCAAATATCCATTGTCTTTTACTCCTCGAATAATTTTTATATAACAAAACTTCTCCCATACTGCTCATTCTGGTGGATATAATTTGCGCTAGGTGTGCTAGGATTTAGAGGCTTCTCCAATCCATTAATGGTGCTCTGTTTTTTTTTCTTTGTATTAAATTTAATTTCTTACTCCCTTCTCCACACCTACTATGTACACCTCACAAATATGTCCTACTCATGGGAACAGCTCCTTACTATTCACTCAAGAAATGAGAATCTCTGTCTCAGCTGGATACTTGCATTATGACTCTATGAGCTTCTCTATGAGAAGCGGAGACATCTAACCAAGGAAAAAGAACAAGCTGTGCGAGTGGGGGCAGAAATGCAGCAAACAAGCAATGCTTAAAGTCAGACTGAGAAGCCAACCTTTCAAATCAGCAATTCCAAGTTTCTTCCTGGCTAATGTCTGTTCACCAGACAATAAAATGGACCTGCTCAAGGTTAGGTATGCCAGTCAGCACGAAATGAGGGACTGGAGTATTCTCATCCTGACCGAATCACGGCTGGACAGTAACATCTGTGACTTGGCAACTGAATTGCACGGTCTTTTTACATTCTGGGTGCATACAAATAATGTGACGGGCAAATCTTGGGGGATAAGGCAGTTTGCATGTCTACATAAACAAAGGTTGGTACACAAACCTTTTGCTAATTTCTCACTACTGTTCACAGTTAAAATTTGCAATAATCATATACCACTCCCATTATCTGCTGGTGGAATTTGATGTTGTGTTCGTTTTCACTATGTGCATTTCGCCAAGTACTAAGATCTCAACAAACTCTGTGGCACTGTTAGCCTGCAGCAAAACCCATACCCAGACAGTCGTTTCATTGTTGCTTCCACCAGTACATCTATTGTTTTAACAAAAGGTGTGAACACTCTGGACTTTGAGTATACTAACATCTGTGACACATAGAAGGTTACACCCCAAGCCCACCTGTGACAGTCTGATCACATCTCATCTCCTTGCTACTAGCACCTATTTACAGTACAAATGGCTTCTGAGAGAAACAAACCTGGCTACCAAGATAATAAAAACAATACCAGACAACTGAAATGCCTCAGGACCGTTTTGTTCACCCTCATCAGACATGTTTAGAAGTGGTGCTATTTATGAGGTCTGCCTGGACTTGAAGAAATATACATAGTTTACTGGCTACATCGCTAAGTGTGTGGCTGTGACTCCAAGTTTGCTGCGTTGCTGTCCCCAGGTACTTAAAATCCACCTTCATCACCACAAACCCCGTAAAATCACCAGTATCGTGACTCAGTAACTGCCTTCCCATCAGACTTGCCCCAGTCATGAAGTGCTTTGAGAGACTAGTCATGTCACACATTAAAACCCACATCCCACTCTCCACATTGAACTTGTACCAGTATACTTCGATCGAACAGATCGTCTGAGGATGCCATTGCTGCTGCAGGAGATCTTTCTTATTTTCCTGTTTTACATGTCCTTTTTTGTGAATTGATAAGACTCATATCTGTCAGCATTGACCCAGGGAGTTGTATGCAGTTGGTTGTAGAAGCAGAAATGGGTATTCTCCCTGAAATAATAGCACTTCCTGGCTGAAGCTAGAAGACCATTCTGCAGTAGAGAAGATTTTGCCATACACCCTTTGTTGCTCTTTATATTTAGTGGTTGCTGTTGTATGGTGTTGCTTGTGTGTTTTGTAACTACTATAGAATAGTGTAGCTAGGCCATGTAAGACTTTTTGGCTTTTGCACTCTTTTTGTTTTGCTGTTGGAAAGATTACTACATAATAAAATAGTGAGGTTAGTTTGGTTTCTTTTTTAATAGTCACTTGTATTCGACTGTCACGGTCAAATATATACTTTTTAGGCATTACACGTTGCCCTGTCAATTCATCCACAAATAACAATTTTTTATTAGACTTCATCATACAGGAGTATATCGCTTTAGGATCATAACAGAGGAACAATGCTTTAAAGATTTGAACAAAGTAGTGTAATAATTTAATGTGTTTTGCCTTCAGGTTTTGTTAGACTGGATAAGAAATGACAACATCATGTGGGCGCTAATATCCAGATGAATAAAGCTCAGGTGGCTCATTGTTATTATATGCTAATTACTTTATTTTGCTCAATAAATAGCTGTTTATACAGTTTTTTTGCTCTAAAATGAGTTTTTCCAATGCAAAGTACCTCATATGTGGGAGATACATTTGGGAATAGTGGCTCAAAATTTTTCCTGATATATTAACATTTGCTTGACCCAGGAACAACAGCTGAATGAAGCGGGGGCGTCGGAACACTGCGTCACGATGCCTGCTTTCATCATGTTCTATGTCTCGGAAAGTGGTTATTGTGTGGGTCTGACTGATCTCTGTGCATTTTTATTAATTTTTTTTATTTAAAAAAAAAGGACTATATATTAGAGGGTGTATCTTTAAGAATATGTGATACATTACATGCAAAACTAATATGTAATGGAAGTGGGAATAAAAAAGATTTATGTTGGTTCGGCATGTTTGTGTTCAAAGTGTTTAAATGATTTATTTCAGACTACAACTGACTCCACAGTAGACATTATGGACATGATATCATTACTTCTACAATTGACAGTATTCAGACAGTGTTTAGTCAGCGTGGACTTCCCGTTACATGAAAAAATTGATAATGGTTCACACTTTGAATCTGAGGAATTTTGCAAATTTTCTGCAGGGCATGGAATTAAACATTTAAAATCTACACCTAAGTGGCAACAGGCAACGGCAATTACGAAACAAATTTGTACTGCAGAGTCGAAAAGTCTGTACTGGAAGCAAGAAATGAGGAAATATGTTTACATAGATATTACTCACAAAACAACTGGGAAAAGCCCTGCCGAGCTGTTGTTCCATAGGAAGGCAAGGTACTTCAGATTGCCACATACAGACTTGGAAGTGCACGATTGCAATGCGGAACAAAAGAGTAAATCCAAACTGTGTAAAGATGATCATCAAGGAGTACAATATTCTGACGTTGTCATTGGAGACCAAGTCTTTGTGAGTGAGGAAACAGTGGATAAGATCACTATAGCATTTGTTATGATTCCACACAAACTTTTAGTAGCATCACCAACTGGAGTTTAGCTCAGTCACAACAGAACACACGAAGAAATGAGGGAATGAAGAAAGAATGAATCAGCTGACCAGTTCATAAATAACACCACAAAGGAAATTGACCATGCAGTTGAGACAGGGTAAAAAACTTTGAAAAACCCTGAGTCAAGCCCTGTAGTCTACAGTAAACCAAGTACACTTGAAAGGCCAAAGGAGACCACCTCTGAGGCCAAATTATTATGTGACTGAATTACTCCCAAATGGATAAATGTTAAAAAGTTGTTGGTTATATGCACTGTATACATGTTAATGAAAAAATAAGAATTTACGGTGTTAAAGAATTTTTTCAATATGAGGTTAAGCCTGATAAGCCTGTAAATTTAAAATTTCTGAAAAATTTAAGTGAGAATGTGTGATAAGCTTAGTGAAAATAGTTAGTCTGAAGGTGTGTGTAGCTTTAAGAATATACAATACATAATGTACATGACTGATATAGAGTGGAAGTGGGTATAAAGAGTTATGTGTTGGTTGACTACCTAAATACTAAGGTAATACAAACAACAAATAAACTGAGGAGAAAGTTCATCAGAAGCATGTTGGTGATGAAATGTTTTATAGTGAATATAAAACAGTAGTTTTAACCGTTGAAGAAAACCTTGAAATTATAACACATTTTGAAAAAAAAATTAGCTTAAAGGCATTAATCCTGTCTACTGATAATGCTGGAGCAATACAAATACAATACAATAAAATCCAATTGATTTGTTTGTTTATTTGTTTAATAGGTTGGTTGCAGTTTTGCTGTAGTCATTTCCACCTCATCCCAAAGATGTTTCATAGGGTTGAGATCTGGGGGCCACTGAAGCAATGAAAGCTGTCTGTCTTCTTTCTGGAACCATTCAGCGGCAATACGTTCCTTGCAACATGGTGCATTATCATGCTGGAAGTGTCCATCCAAGTGTGGATAAACTGTAGTCATCAAGGGCTGAATTTGGTCAGTAATGATACAAAGACATGTTGTGCCATTCAGATGCTATCAAATGGGAATCCGGGGCTCTAATGTGAGCTAGGAAAACATTCCCCACCCTATCACAATGCCACCATCAGTCTGTACTGTCTTTTACCAGGTGTAATATGGAAGGGCTGCTATGTTGTGTGTGGGTGAGGAGATCTCCTCTCTCTATAGGAGAAATTTCAGTAGGTTATCAGGAATGATTCACTGAAGTATTTTCCGGCCCCCTCTGCAGTCTTAGCCAGTCAGCCCTAAAAAACGATCTTCTTCTTAAAGTTACACATCAATGAAAAAGTATTGATAATTCCTCATTTTAAAATTTTGGTTCATACCCCGGTGCCTTTTTAATCATGTCTTTCATCTACAGTAACATGTAGAATTCATACTTAGCCGTTGCCATACAAAGAAATGCATAAAAAACATATACACAATAATAAATGTACAAATTTTTCTAATTTTATTCTGTACTGTAAAATACATGCAATGCTTTCAAGTTTTTATGAAAGCAAATTATTACAGTGCCCCAAACTTGAACTCATTGTCTGTTGGCATGAGATAAAGGTAAAGTTTGACTAAAAAGAACTAAATAGATTATTTTTCCAGTCATTTTGAAACATTTGTTCTTTGTATGTGGGAATTGTCATGGATCTTTACCTCTGTAGCTGCTGTTATAGATATTCATAATTGATATGCATCCTTAAATACAATTTATTTTACAAGTTTAAGATAAGTACTAGCAAAAATGAACTCCTATTGGTTCCTCAAATCATAGGATCATAGAAATCATATTTCTGATAAGGTTTTATACGTTGGAAAAACTAGTACACAAGCTAATTTGCAAAAGAAAATATATTTTATTGTGATGGATGGTATTTATTTATTTATTTATTTAAGAGTCACCAGCTTTATTTGCTGTGCTTTTTCAAAAACTGCAGTGTTCCTCTATCCTACACTACTAAGCTCAGCTCGGTTAAGCAGCTCGATGTTGGCTGTACCTGAGTTTAACTGGACTACCCATTGTCGAATTCCACCACTTAGTATATAATCATACTTGCTTTTTATATTATACATTATTATATTGATTTTTTAAAATCGCTGAATTTAGAGCATTAAAAGTTGAAGAAATTGGATATGATATCACAATGATATATGATATCATATATTGCTACAGAGAGATTTCAGTCTTACAGGTTACAGATTTATGAATTCTCTATTCATATAGACTTAAATCACTGTTGTTTTCTCTGAATTTATTTTATGTTTGCCTGCTATACCACACATCTGTCCTTCTTTTAATGGCATATTTATTTTCCTCTACTAACAGGAGCAGAAAATAAATATTTAATTCCACTGTTTTTCTTCTACAAAAACACTTATTAAACATTATATGATAAATTATATTGCTAACTCTTTTCCAACTTTAAAATTAATTCATAATGAGGTATTTCATGAGTAAGTTCACTTGTGACTAAAAAACTTTACTAGTTGACTATGCTTGATGGCAGCTCTCTCTGAGCTGGGGTATTGGAATGGCAGCACAGCTTTTCCAAATCCAAGATTCTTCCTTAAGAATTTTGGCATTTGGGTCATTGAATCATATTTTAATTTTTTCCATTATGGAGAAAGAGAGGAAATGTATTCACTTATTTTGACTCTATCCTTGTCAGTAAAAAAGTGTCTGAAAACCCTTCAGCAATGGTTACTTAAGTCACCAAACACTAGAAGTTGAGAAATTATTAAACACACAGGCTTTTATTTGATTCCCATACTGATTATATAACAGGAAACTAAATGCCTATGTGTAGCATTAATGACCAAAAAATGGCAGTTTTAAGGTTCATAAAGGGTTCTGCAGCCTAATGCTTTCCATTTTATAACCTGAACCCAAAGCCAGAAATCAAGATGAATCATGTCAGATATTTTTCCTTCTTTAATATGATCCTGCAGTCAACAAGTTGAAAGCAAATACATAGTTTTTAGGACAAATAATGGAAATTGAAAAAACACACAACATCCTGGCTGCATAAGTTTGCACATCCCCCAACCTTTTGCATTTATTGCAGCAGTAGGTCCTTATAAATACGTCGCTATCAGCTTCGCAGTTTTATCCTGCTCTTCCTTGAAAAAAAATTCAAGGTCCTTCACACTGCTAGGGGATCTCCTGTGCACAGCCCTCTCTAGGTGTTTTCACAGGTTTTCTACAAGATTTAGATCTGGCTCTGCCTGGGCCATTCCAAGACATTGATCTTCCTTTTCTGAAGGCGTTGCTTGGCTAATTTTGATGTGTGCTTTGGGTTGTTGTCATGCTGAAAAACAAAATGTCTGTTCATCTTCGGCTGACAGAGGCCAGCAGGTTTTGTGCCAAAAGATCTTGATATTTGAACCTAGACAGTATCTCATCTATCTTGACCAGAGCCCATGTTCCAGCTGAAGATAAGAATCTCAGAGGTATGATGCTGCCACCTCCATGCTTCATAGTAGATATGGTGATCTTTTGATGATGAACTGCATTGTCTTTATGGCAAACATATCTTTTAGAAGTAAAGCCAAAAATTTCAACTTTTGTCTGATCAGACTAAGTCATTTTCCTATATGGTTTGAATGTATTTTTTTGTAAAATTTACACTGGTTTGGATGCTCTTTTTAATGAGGAATGTCCTTTTTCTTGCCACCTTACCTTATGGCCCAGAGATGTGCCGAACATGAGAGATTGTTGTTACATGCAAGGAGTGACCAGGACCTGCCAGAAATTCCAGCACCTTTAATATTGCTGTAGGCCTCTTGGTAGCCACCCTGACAAGTTTTCTTCTTTTCCTATCATCAACGTTTGGGGGTTGTCCTGACCTTAGCAATGTCGCTGTGGTGCCACCAGTTTCTCAACTTACTGATGATGATCTTCACAGTGTTCGGTGGTACATCTAATGCCTTTGATATTCTTTTATAGTCCTGTCTTGAGCTTTCAGCAGTATGATATTTTGTCAGCTTATTGCAGACCACAGCCATCCTAGCAGGACCCTAGTAGCTACTTATCTCTGCACATGATTTTGAAGGTGATTGGTTACCTCTGAACACAGCTAAAGACCCACTTGTAAAAGAGTTTGCAAAATTATGCAACCTGGATTTTTAATTTTAATTATCTGTCCTAATAGTTATCTACTTGTTTTTCCTTTTAAGTTTTGTTGGTTTCAAGATCACATTGAAGGTGAAGAAATGTCTGACACGATTAATCATGGTTTCTTGCTTTACATCACTAAAACCTGCAATTTCTTTGAGTGTGTAGACTTTCCATATCCACTGTACTGATTTTAAGAGGTCACAACTAAACAATCTTGACATATCTAAATCCAAGGGCATCAAGGTTTATCTAACCTGCTCTCAGAAAAGTTGAATAAGGAACACTAGGAGTACTAGACCAAACCCCTAGCCATATCCCACCATTAGTCAGGTGCATACTTATACAAGCACACCCTGCTACTTTCTCTTTTGTTTTCATAAATGGTTGCTCACCACAGCCCTGTCTTTTGTGAAAAGATGCTCACTGCTCACTACTGTTTTCACTGCTACAACCCATGCCAGGGCTCTTTAGGTAACCAATCGCCAGCAGCCGTCGCATTTCCATATTTTGTTTACTGCTTTGTTCTCATTAATAGCACTGTCCAATTTTGTTTCTCAAGGTACATGCTATTTTTGTAAAGAATCACTACTGTCTGTGGCACAGTTACTCCTTCTCCTACCGATTTTGCTAATCTTCTGTTTCTCCTTCTCTCCAGTGGCACCAGTACCCCCAAATGGGGGTGTTCGCATACCTGTGCATTCCATCGGCATCTCATTCACTCATAGTCTGCCCATGGCTGGGTTTCGATTGATTCCTGTCTGCTCCCCTAGACCCCAGCCATACTGGCCTGGAGTCTTGCCCTCCAATTGCTACCTTATTTCCTATCTGATGTAGCTGCTTGGTTCATGCCATAGTTCTTTACCTTTACCTTCTTTCAGCTCTGCTCCAGTCTTTACCACAGTTGTTTGATCTGAGCTTTTTGTCCCATTCGATTCGTGCCATCAATCATGGCTGTGTGGTTTTTACTTCTTACTGTGCCGGTGCCATCTCATGTCTGTTACCGAGGCTCCCATTTGTATGAGACATCAGCACCAACAGGCTTACACATCACCAGGCTCCTCCTAGTCAAGATGTCCTCACTGCTGACTCGTGTCCATCTTTGTGCTCCAAGTTACTTACTGCAACAGTACCGCCTGCTTATGCCCATTTCCGGGGCTCCCAGTCATTTGCTATGAATGGTGCATGTTACCACTGCTCCCTCATCCTGCATATCATTGCTGCCAACCAAGTAAACCTTTATGGTACTCATACATTTACTGTATTCACACCCTCGACTCATACCAGTTCATAAACTTTTTTGTCCCTGACTGTGTGCATTGTTTCTCAGATCTTCCTCCCTCCTGCAGTCTGCCTTGGAATGCTCTCAGACGTTGCTCTGGCCTCCTTGTTACTCTTTCCTGTTTGCTTTGTGGTCTCACTGCTGTCGTCCCATTGACTACCTTCTACATGGCCACTGCAGTCACCGGTCACATTCTCCACAGCATCCTGAGGGTTGTATATCTATCATTCAGTTTCTTGACCAATTCAAAATTTACAAAAACCAGCTAACCCTCAATGTAAAACCTACCCATTACACATACAGATGTAAAAGAAAATGCAATTTCTCCAAACCAGTTTCTGTCTATTGTGCAGCACTCTATATCACTGGGATAAAAGTGCTCAATAAGTCAAAATGAAGCTCACCTGGTCACCTTGTAATTTTCACACGCATTCAGACAGGTACTTCTCCACAATGTCCACGCCTTAATGTGTATCTAGCAGTTCTCTTGAACATCTCAGTCTCATTCACCTCTTCAGCAATAACCCTTTCTATACATTCACGCATGCACCAACCTCTGTTTGATTTGCAAAGTATGTCATCTTTGCTGTTCTCCTGGCTTGGAGATCGCCATGCATTTTACCACACTGCCTGGCGACGTAATGCTTTAGAATAAGTGGCATAGTAAGCTATAAGTGACATACTTTTCTAATATTGTTAGAGTTTTATGTCTCGTGTTCACTTTGTTTCCACACATTTATAGATTGTCTTCATTTTAATTCCATAAATAAAATGACACGATCCCCTGTGTGTGCTGTACTGTGCAGTCTCCTGTGTGTGTTGTGCTGTGCGATTCTCCATGTATGCTGTGGCACTCAGTACTGTGCATTGCTACAAGATGTTTTACAGTGTTTTAATGATAATGAGAATTTTTATTCAGGGTTTTTGGATGGGCTGGAAACACATTATTGTTCTTCCCATTTAACATAATGTAAAGTCACATCCTGGGATACCTAAATTCGATTTGCATAAAGTTTTCAGGAACAAGTTAAGGACATAAAATAGGGTTTACTTGTACTGTATTACAGTAATCTTCATTAATTTCTTTAGATCTCTAGTAATGCAGTTGAATAGTCCCCCTAATTTTAGACAATGTTAACCATTTCAACTGGCCATTGCTGGTTTTAGATATCTGGAAATTTTTGACACCCCTGATCTTAATCACCTTTTAGATGGCATCTATTTATGATGGCCAGAAAGGTTAAAGAGGATATGGCAGCATGGGCCTCCCTACACAATTTATCTTTTCAGACAGTTAATCATTAAGGTGAATATATTGTTTATGGCAAATTTTTCTTGGTATTTATCCGCCGAGTCTATTTTTTCAATTAGACACCTTGATTTCTTGGAAATCTGCACAGACTTAAACCGACTCATAGAGAAGGGTCTGGCTTTTTCATTAAATATGAGATTTCATTATTGGTCTGTTTAAATTAACAAAATGATTAATTTGGCTCTAGACAAATATTACATTTGCCTTCACTGAAGGTGGTTTAGATTAACGGCACAGCTAGAGAGATGTTAATATCAGGGTATCCCCTCCAGACTGTTGCTGTAGTCTCCTGTTGCTCTTAACAGAGATCTCCGCTTGACACTTAGACAGATGGGACTCTATAAATGGACAAGTACAAGGGTGGTGGACATATTTAGTCACTGTTCAAATGCAGTTATCAATTTCTCTAAATAAATGCAACTGTGACATTTTTTTAAACGAAGAAAAAAAGAATAGACTATGGTTTGAATTAACTACAGTGGAAAAAACAGCTAATCTTGCCAGTAATTCTCAGAGTACCATATTTGTAATGTCGACTGTTTAAACAAGGTTTGATGCCTGTTCTTATGCTTTCAGAGAGACATGGAGGCACAACCTTCAGATGTGTTTCAGTGACAACCAGAGGTGGGCTGAATCACCAAACACAGTACTCAGCTAAAAGTACTTGTCTTAAAATTTTTCTATGATTAAAAGCAACCGAATAATTAATAGCTTAATAATTCAGGGAACTTATTTGCCATTTATTGCAATTTAATGTTGTGTTTAACTTTTGAATAATGTAAGAAATTTGAACAGGGTCAAGTCCAACACAGGGTAGTCACATACACTGTATTCAAACCAGTGTGTGTGTGTGTGTGTGTGTGTGTGTGTGTGTGTGTGTGTGTGCGCGTGTGTTGCATGATGATCCACTGTGTGTTGTGCTTTGTACTTGCAATAAGGTTTTTTACAGTGTTTTACTGCTATTTTGAAAAGTTGGTTTCAAATGCACTGGAAAGCAAAATTATTTTTGCATCTGTAATACTGAAAACAACTGCCTAGATGAGGTGCAGCATTTTAAGGAACCAAATAGATGTGTAAATCGAGGAATGTCTATAAATGTATATGGTTTTATATTTTTCACAAAATGGATTTCTCACAAACTGATGAATGTTCTTCAGTGACCCTATCACTTCTAACCTCGATTCCACTGAGAATCTGTGACGATTTCAACTGTGGTCCACAAGCTTCATCCAACCAACTGTACATTTGGCAATGTGAATGGGATAAAATAATTTCTGAACACGTATGCAAAGATGGTACATATTAACCCCAAAAGTTTAAAGCTGCTGTGGCAGCAAAATGTAGGTCCAACAAATGTTAATGCATGAATTTTGAATACTTATGCAAGCATAATAACTTCTTTTGGCTCTAACAAGTTAGTGCTAGAAAATATAAGTTCACAAAAAAAATACAGATTGGAAAAATGGAAACAAGGAAAAGTATATCACTGCTAGAGTTTTCACCAGAAACTCCCTCTGCAAATAGAGGGAGTTCAGTTATGTGTCTAACTTTCTTCCACTAGTAAAGATAAAATGTGACCTGCATGACAATTGAAATGAATTTTGGAAGGTTTGGCCACTTTACTGGAACTTTTAGATAAAACTCTGTGATCACACCTGCTAAAATGATCTTTTGCTTATGAGTTGTATTAATGTTTCGCATGCATTTGCAATTTCTTGCTGTCTTGTTTTTTTTCCTCTCTATTGTGATTCAGTTCTGATCAGTTTTTTTTTCTTTTTTTAAATTGACTAAATATTGTAATAATTTTAATTATTAGGGTTAATTATGTTTAATAATGAGCTTGAGTTATAAAAACATAAAGAATGATTGTTCTGTTATACTTTAGTAGCCTTTAGCACCTTACACGGCAGAGTCACAAAATGAAGAAGCTGAGCAGAATGCCACAGATGAAAGTTCAGGTTCTCAGAATTCTCGTCCACTTATTAAAACCACTTTGATCCTCACTTCTTTGATATCCATGATCTCATAAAGAATTCACTTTCAGCGGTAAAGTATAGGTAGTTCAGAGAGACGTTATGGTATTCACAGTCTGCACCCTCGGTCTGTTTGAATTATCAAAAACAGGAGAAGAATGGAGTGTTTTATGCCTACTGTCCCACTGTTGTACTTAACTCATTCGGCCCTAGAAGGACCATTGCGGCTGTTCAGAGCAGTCTGTTGAGTGTCCACTTAGTGTTTCAGGGATCCAGTTCTTGTCATATTTTACTGGGCAGTGAATGTTACATAATGGTGCAAAGCTGATTGTGTGCAAACGGCAACGGAGTATCTTAGACAATAATCTCATTATCTAGCCGCCTTTCTGACTTTTATTATCATGTCCCTGAACAAAGGCATGAACTAAACAGTAAAATAAATAAAGAATAAATAATAACATGTTGGGGATGCTCACCATGATGAAATAGTATGGGCTGGCCTGCCATTCCAACTCCAGATTGATTATATTGAAAACCTGGTGTACCATTTACCAGTTGCATACTGTAACTAAGACAACTGTCAGTGTGCACATTGTTCATGTGATTTAAAGAAAGAAAATGTGATAGAATATGCAGATTTACACTACAGTCATCTTCTTTATTGTATGACTAGCTGAGTTACCTGGTGCTGCCTACGCCAGAATGTGAAAAAGTAAAAAGTAATAACACATTATATAATCACTAAACTGTTTTACTGTTAGAGTGTTTGTATTTAGTACAGTTCTGGTCAAGTGGAAAGACTAAAAAAATGAAATATATTTCACTCAATTTTACTACCCTTACATCAGAATGTGTGTGTGTGTGTGTGTGTGTGTGTGTGTGTGTGTGAGAGAGAGAGCGTAAACTGGAGGTGTGTGTTTAATCGATTACACTGAATCCACACATGGGGTGAGAAGTACTTGTGTGCCTGATTTTAAGTCTTAACTTTAAGTTGAATCACAAAGCTGTTCATAAAGAACAGACAGACACACAGAAACTGAGCTTTGTAGATACAGAAATTAATATATTTAAATATATAAATAAATCTTTGTTCAGCAGAATGTTTTGTTTATCACAACGGTCTGCTGACCAAGGTGACTGTTCTGATGAACTAAGCTGGAGATGTAGGTTTCCGGAGTAATCGCTGGATCTACTTTGTTTCTTGGAGATGTACAATAAACTTGGTCATTCTCTGGCTCACTTAGTGAAGTAGTATAATTAATTCCAGATAGCATACTAATATTTTCCACTTATTTTTCAACACTCGAGCTGTATGATCATAAACGAATTCCATTCATAGCAAAATTTTTACCTTTTTCCACGGAGGCCAGATTTCCAAGACCTCTTCTGCTTTCTTGCTTGTCAGTATGAATTGTTTAATCAAAATAAACCATACTTTGTTACATCCAAAGATAAAATGTACAAGAACAAAGTACGTATTCTCTTTTTGCAAAACTTTAAACTTATACTTACTTTATTTTCATTGAGTTAGATATGACTTTAGTGAGAGAAGGAATAGTTGAAAAAAGATTTGATTTTTTTGTGATAGATCACAATTTCTTAGTATGTTAAGACACGAATGGTACACTTGGGATCTTTTGGTTTGTCAATATGAAAAAACTTTGCTCTTGGATTCTTGTGTTTCATAGTTTTTAAAAAGTCAACAAAGTCCTGCTTTTAACAATCTGTTAGCTTCACTTCACTTCACTTCACTACTGTAAAGTAGTAAATAATTGGGCCAGGTAGTAACCTATAATTTAACTTTTGAGACTTTGTGTAAAATCTGGTTAATGTCAGATTAAAAGAGGCTCTTTAAAATATCTAAAATATTTGAGGAATGTTATATTTAAAGGCTAATTGGAAAGAAGTTCATTCAAACATTCAAAATATCATTAAAAGTAAGTTTGATTTGTTCCTTTGAATATGCATTTTTGAACAACAAATAGTATAGTGATTAGAGCTGCCTTACATTCAAAAAGAAGAACAACAGGCTACTTTACTCACACAAACACATGCATATGGCGCTAAAATCTCCTGGCAGGCAGTTCCCAGTTAATCTGTTTGGATGAGGAAAATCGGCAGATTGCACACACACACACACACACACACACACACACACACACACACACACACACACTCCAAGGGATGGGGTGAAGGGGGTATGAGCTGGAGGAAGAACCTAAACTGGTGACAGGAAGTTATACATGACACAGAAGGCACTGGACACATTACTAATGTAAAGGTAGTCAAGTTTGGTGATATATATTTTATTACTTTTCTCTTTTTCACTGGACTTTGGAAGTGTCACTCTTTGCAGTGTCTGCCTGCTCAACATCACTAGCAATACTTAAGTAGTAAATGTGACCACTTTAAGCTTAAAACAGTTCAGTGATATATAATGTGTTATTACTGTTTACCTTTCTACTTTTTGCCCTGCTGGATAACTCAGCTATTCTGTATAAATGAGCAAATGAATTGTAAGCCTCTTTGGTGAAAGCCATTAGCTAAATATCCATCTATCAGTTATCATGAATTGCTTATCTTGAGGGGGTAGCAGTGGTCCAGAGCCTATTCCGAAAGCAGAGGGCACTATGCTGTGAGACAGCCTCTGGATGGGACATCGGATTAGTTAAATAGATAGAGTAAATTTAATTTCTTGATAAAAAAATGATCCAGCTATATAAACCGATAAATGATTGCAGGTCACTTTGGAGGAAAAACATTTGTTTTTAGCACATAACATATGGAATACATATTGATTATTGTTAGATATTTTTTTTTAAAAATGCATGTTTTACTTTTATATGGTCTGCACCATAAACATTTGTATAATCTGCTCTCACTAGAAAGGTTGACATTTGACCTACAACATAATTCTAACGAAATGTGGAAGATTTAGTCGTCCCTTCCGTACTTTTAATGTCACAAGCCACTTTTGTGTGACATTGCAACCCTTTGCACTCAGGCTGTATTTATGTCTACTGTTAATAAAGGGGGTTTGCTTCAGCATTCTGCTGACTGTTTAAAGAAATGAATCCAATCTCTGAACGTAGAAATTCTGATAACTGTGTAAATTGATTTGGAAAATATACCTGTGGGGTGATCACCGGTGCAGTGGTGACCAGTACTATACATTGTTAATGTGACTGTGTAACAAGCCCTACTGGCAGTAAGGCTGAGGTAGTGCTGGTGAGTGATCTAATGCGGGGATTGGCTGGTTATCTGCTTATATCTGGTACAGAAACAGCATTAGGTAAAAACTTACTTTGTGTTTCCAAGTTAGAAATCTCTAGGAATAATATAACACATATCTCCACAGTTTACATGTACTGTAACTTGTAATGTGCATTTTCATACATCAAGGTTACTAAAAGATGAAAGGCTGTAGGCTCTAATCCTAAAGTATCCAATTTAAAGGTATTCAGTAAAACTGATATTTCTCGTGGCCAAATGTATATAATAGTAAGCTATATAAGTCCTTAATGAAAGTATTTTTTAGGAACATTACATGTTTTGGGCTGTTGATGTTGGAGTGGCCTGCATTCACGGAATAAACAGTGGTCAAGTTTGACCTTGTGAAGGTATATACATTTAACTGAAATACAGTTTCAATATCTTTTTATTTTTCTGTCTTTTTCAAACATTCTTTGAAATGATTATGACATGTAATGTGAAAGAATGCATGTGCTTTCTATTGATCTGTTTCAGTTAAAATAGCATCTATAGGACATTAGTGTTCTGGTTATTGGGCTGATCATGAAAAATACTCTTTCTATTGCCACGATTCTATAACTGCTGTGCTCAGTTAGCTGTGAGTGTTGTTTTCCCGCTATTTCCACTGCTGAGTATTAACCCAAAAGTCATAACAAGTGAAAACAATTAACATCGCATGCTAATTGATGTGACATGCTTCCTTTTTCCTTTCAGTCTCAGCTCTGAAATTTTTGTCAACATTTTTAGTGAAAAGATCAAAAATTTCACAAGTGATTTTGGCAGGTAATGAATAGAACGGAGCTGCTGGCACTGCTGCAACGGCAGACCTGATTATCACACTCCAGGAGACGTCATATCAATCTTATTTATTCATAGGAAGCTCCTGAACAACCTCTTCTTCCTTGTAATGACGTTTCGCTTTTGCTCAGTGGGGTATCTTTTATACATCAATAAGGCCAATTATATGTTTATGGAAGGAGCCTGTTTCATCTGCTATGCCCCCATGAGGCTGCCCTGGGTGGGCTTGATCCCCTGCCAGTGAACACCAGGGGGCTCTGCAAGTTTGCTGACCCCTGAGCCAAAGCATCCCCCACCCCATGCAGGAAGGATTGCCATGCTAACCTATGGCTGCCTCCCTTGGAGCTCCTCATGCTCAGTACATTGAATGTGGATTTGATCCACAAAGGAACCAAAGGCAGAAGAGCAGAATCACTGCATTATATCACAACAGAGGTACTACTGCACTTCAGTCATCTGTGTTTGGGTTTCTGCTGAGCTGACTGCCACTGTCATAAAACAAAGACAGGGACACTTATTGCATCTTATTGAATGAGATGGGTCAAAGTGAAAAAGACACCAGGAGATGTCAGACTCTTTTGCATGATTCTGAAATGCAGTCATTTCACAAATAATGTTAACATTATTACATACACACTGCAACAGGGTGAATTTCTGTCATGCATCTACAGTATAACTAAGGACCACAGCAAGTCCAGGCAATCTCAGATCTTCATGTACTCCACAAAGTTTTCAAAATGCATACGAATGGTCCATATCATCTGTCTTTGGCTCCGTGGCTATGGTTTCAGACATGGTTAGGTGTGTGTGGTGCTCTAGACTTTTGTGTGTAGGTAGATTTCCTGTAGGTTCTCTTGTTTCCTCCCATGTTCTTGTGTTCCAGGTAAATCAGTGACTCTAAATTGCCCATAGTATAAGTATGTATAAATTATGGAGTGTGTGAATGGCCAAAATGGACTGATGTGACCTTCAGGGTATCACCTGCCTGTTTCTATAACAGATTTTGGACCAGTGTGACCCTGCACTGGACAGGCAGTTACTCATAATGCATGGATAGAATTTCCTCCATCAGACCCTTGGATCAAACTTGGTGGAATGTGAGGGCACATGAGGGGCACCAGGCCTAGTTGAAGTGGAATTTGTCTACAGTTCCCAGAACAAGCAATGCTCTGGCTTTCCTCTGGCAGTGACTGCTAAACTGTGGAGACACAGGGCTTCTTTCAGATGAATGCTAGTATTGAGTGTGACACTCTTTGTGTTGGCTTCCCCAGCAATGGTTTGTATTTATAACTGCATCCACTGGGATAATTACTGCCATGCCTACAACCTTCACAAACCAGACATCTGTCTGAGCCAGGTGGACCTGGGCCAAGTTGGCCCCCTGAGCCTTTGCTGAAATGAGATGGGCTTCTCTGCCAGGGTGGGACTGGCACTGGGTTGCTCTGGCTTTTAACAAAAGAGAAGTGATTTAGTTTGCAGGTGGAAATAGGGAGAGACATGATGATGATGATGATTATAGAGGAGGCTGAGCTGAGATGATAACAGTGATCAGTGAGCACCTCTTTCAGCATGCACTTCTTTCAGATAACCTTTCTTAGGGTGGTCCCCTTATTTCACCTGTGATTAGTGACATGGAGACATAGTGTGCTTGTCCAACCCCTAGTTTAAAGGCCCGCAACCATCACAGATTTGGGCCTTATTTACCTTGGCTGTTTTTTGCCTGAATCTCCTCTGCCCACCATCCAGTGAAGGTGAGAGTTTTGGAAATGTGATGAACCATCTTTCGGGGTTAATTATTGTATTCCGTATGTTTTTACCTGATTCTTACACATTTTTAGGGCAATTAATATCAGTTATTTAATATTTTAATTATTTGTTCATTTAGAAAACATTTTTCTTTGAAGAAAATTATAATGTAATGTTTCATTACATATTCTATTTACACTTATTTATCCATCATGGTAGCGTTTGGCCTGGTTCTGATAATCTTTATTGCTACAAATTTTTAACGCTGACTGTTTTCAAGTCTTCAAACAAAACGTAACAGATAAGGGGCATTAAATAAGTAACCTCTCTTTAAACCGGCTCAGTTAAACGGATAATTACAAAGCAGAATCCGCCGAATGAACACAAGCAGCCTTGATCACGGCCCACCCTGTTCAGTATAAACTTCATTTACAATCTTATCATCAAGAAAAAAGAAAAGATTCAACAAGCACATTATGCCATCATCAAATGAAATATCTGAAGAGATTGGGAAAAAGTTAACATCTGTTACTCTGGAAAGGTTCACAAAGTCATTCAAGGTTCTGAGACTCTACTGAACTGCAGTGACAGCCATAATTTCCAAATGGCGAACACTTGGAACAGTATAAAAAAGCAGAATTAAAGTTTCGGAGTGGCGTAATGAAACTCTAGACTTTAACCCAATAGAAATGCTGTAGACAACATAAGATAGAAACTGACTTGGTGTTTCCTGAAATTTGACCTGAAAACAGCAACTCATACTAGCAATGTTTCAGAATCAAAGCAGTTCTGTGAGGAAGAATACGTTAAAATTCCTCCGAAGTGATGTAAAAGACATACTGATTTACAGAAAGCATTTGACTGCAGTCGCCATAGCTACAGACCGCACAACTGCTTACTAACTGTAAAGGATTAATTCTTTTTTCCACTCATTGCCAGTTGGTTCTTGATAACTTTGCACACTTTATCTAATGTTAGATTTTGGTTGACAGGATGAAAAAATTCAGACATAAAAATTTACAGAATGTATAGAAGTGGAGCCTTCAAAATATGAAATAGGAGAAGAAGTCAGTACAAGGGGGCAGCTTTTTTTCACTGTAGAAGACGATAGTATAAATCACTACACTGCCTACTGGCCGTTTGCCTTAAATTTTCATCTAGAAAGCCACCGACTGAGCAGTTTGCCTTTCCTATGGGTTCAACTGCAGATTCTTAACACAATCATTACAAATTCAGGGCTGCTGTTATAATACACTAAGTTGTCATGAAATGACAACAGTTGGACTGTTTTTTATTGAACTTCAATTGCAAAAAAACTGAAAATTCAAATTTAACAACCAGTTAAAAAAATAAATAACTAAAATGTTACATTCTCACATAGCTATGCTTGGAGAGGAGCTTTGTGAACGTTGTGGAAAGTTTAAAAACTGTATTTAAGCTAAGGAATAATGCAAGGCAGCTGCTGGTTCTACTTTTTAGGAACAAATATGAGAGTGTGAATGTAGGGTATTCGTTTGCCTTATTTAATTATGGAGAGAACAAACCAACAAAGGAAAACTGGCGGGAGCACCAGACCATTTTTGCTAGCGTTCAAAAAGCTCAAGTGGACCAAAGGAGAAAAGGAATTACGTTGGCTGGAACATGCTTTTTCCCACTCAGCAGGCTTAGGAAACACATATTAAACAGGAAAATATCATTTGGCATCATGGGAAGACTTATGTTCTGATGTCATCTCACAGAGTTTGATTAAATGAACTATTTGGGAAGAGGGAGAGTCTCAAACTTATATCATATCAGCAGCTTGGGGTAGACATTGATTTAGCTCTTTCCCCTTAACTATCTATTGTGCTCCAATAGGGCTGCACTGATGATGGTTTGGTTCCAGCTAACAACTTCCTACTAGATCATGTTAGCTGTCTTAACCAATGAGTGCAATCTGTCAGATCTGTTTAATCTACAGTCCTGTGAAAAAGTATTTGACCCTTTCCTGATTCCCCATGTTACTGACTGTCTTTGACGCAGTTAGGGACCGACAGCTGCATGGAATAGGTTGTAAGTCGGATCATACGCATGAAAGAATGATAATTTCCAAGCATGAAGTCCACCACATGCTAACTTCTTTCAAACATTTAATGATATTTTGCTCAGTTGTTTTATTTGTGGCCACAGTATAATATATTACCGTACCGTTATTAAATTATTCAGTACTCTATTCTTTATGAAAGTTTCTTTTTAAAAACTAGAGTATGTTTATAACATTTTTTTGAATACTTCCATAGTTTGTGCCATATGACAGCAAGACGTAGCAAGCTCAAGGGATGTGTTCTGCCAGTAAGTCTGCTAAGTTCTTTGATGGCTAGTCACGGGTCAGTGGAGCAACTGGTGTAAGAGGCAGAGGCTATTTCGATGGGGGATACAGTGGCAGTTGTGGGAAGATGTTTACTGCTCATTGTCATCTCTGCACACAGCACCAGGTGTTTTGTGATGCCGTTGTGCTGGGTTAGGATATATTACATTACGGCATGGGCGATAAGGTGGCACTTCAGTTTGAGGTCAGTTCTGTGAGGTGTACAATAAAGGGAAGGTGTATGTCAAATTAACATCCATGTGTTTATGTGATATAACACTTAACAGAAGAGCGAACACCGTGGGAGAGAAGATGGTTGTCATAGCACACAGTTTAATATGGCGTTCACTTTACCTAATTCTATGCAGTCATTACACTGTAATGTTACACACGCATGCTGCGCAAGGACAGTTTTCTAATGCATTTTCATAACATATTTCATCTGCAGTATAAGTGCTCAAAAGTGTCATAGTATATGTTTTTGGATGGCTGTCAGCAGACACTACGTTACATCATCATACATGCGCTGTACATTGTATGTTACAAGATGTTCAGGTATCCATGTTTTAATTAGCTGTAAGATGTTTATTCACTTACCCAAATTGCTGGAAATCATTAAAGATTATTTTTTGAGTTTTCTTTCATTTAATTTTTTAAATAATAGTAATTCCCTAATATCTGAATCCAATTCATCCCTGAATACATGTGGGATACCAATTGCAAATTTCCTATTATTTTAAACGGGCAAAACCCATATAAACTATGTACCCCGAGCCCATCGGAAAACACCTATATAACTATCACCCAATGATTTCAACAGGAAACAACAGCAGTTACCTAATTATAAAACAGTTAATGTTGTCATTTACCTGCATGTTTGTAATGTGTTGTACAGTATGTACAGTACAGTACATTTCATACACTAGTTGCCCCTCAGGGGGAGGAGAGGGTGCATGCTTGGGGTTTGCAGCAAGAGTTCAGTGTTATCAGATGTTGAATAAAGGGAATAAAGTTGTGTGTCAAAGTAACCTCTTGCATCCAGTGCTTTGTTTAACAGTTTGTTTAACAACTGGCATTTAAGTAAATTATTCTTAATTGTTAAAATTGCCATATTATTATGAAAAATTAAACTTGCAAAACAGGCAGAAACACCATGCACATCTGGCTTTGGATAAATTTGTAACAGTAGATGATATAGTTGATTACAGTGCATACAGTATTTTTATAACAGGACCCTTTACAGTACTGTAGGTTTTTGTTAATTTTAAAAAAGTATGTAGATTGCTTCAAATCTTAAATTTTTTATTATGGATAAGCTTTAGATTAAAATTTGTTATAGCAAAACTTTACATTCAGATATACAGATATATAGGTATTAATTTTCAATAGCCATTATAGCCAAAATTTGGATATAGAGAGTTTGGTTACGAAGTGCTTTCTGTATTTATTCATTTATTGTTGACCATTCTGTGTGTGAACCCATTGTAAGATGAGTGCATTGTAAGTTGAGGACAGTCTGTATTGCTTATTTGTCACATTGAATGATTTCAAATCTTGAAACAAAATCTTAGACAAAAGGAACCCGAGTAAACACATAAGACAGTTTTTAAATTATTACTTCATTCATTTAATGAGCACAAATTAGACAAGACCTACATGAAAAAGTAACTGCCCCCTGAAGTTAATAACTGCCTGCACCACCTTTTGCAGCAATAATTGCAACCAAACTCTATTTAGAATTTGATATAAGTTTTTGACATTACAACTGAGGAATTTTAGCTCACTCTTTGCAAATTGCTTTCATTCCGACAAACTGGTAGGGTTTCAAGGCTGAACTGCTGATTTTTGGTCCTGCCACAGCATCTCCATTGGGTTCAAGTCAGGATTTTGACTAGGCAGCCCCACACCATTACACTACCACCACCATGTTTGACTGTTGGTATGAAGTTATTACTGTGGAGTGGTGTGTTTGCTTTATTCCAGACATAATGGGGCTTATGTTGTCCAAAAGATTTCCACTTTTGACTCCTGTGTCCTTAGAACATTGTCTCAAAAGACTGGGGGATCATCCTGCATGATGAGCATTGGTGTTACTCTTGGATAGCACTGGATTCTGCCTTGCTATTTATTTGTCCACAGATCCCATCTAGAGAGGGTTGGGGCTAAATAGGGTTACAGTATTTTGGGTGGTTTTCTAGGATTTTTTTCTGACTTCCTGGATGAGTTGTCACTGTATCCTTGTTGTAATTTTGGCTGGCCAGACACTCCAGGGAAGAGTCACCCAATCTTCTCCACTTTGAGATTATGTAAATGTTATTCACAGTGGAGCCCTGAAGCCTTAGAAATGATTTTGTAAACTTTTCCGGACTCATGTATTTCAACAACTTTTTACTAATCTCTTCTGGAATCTCCTTTTGATTGTAGCACAGTGTTCTTGTAGAAAATTTGTGGTCATTACTTCACTTTCGTGGTAATGTTCCAAGTATAGTGAGGTTTAGATTCAACAGGGCTGCTGCAGTCAAGCCTTGCTCTTTTCAGTCAGCTGATTCTAATGACGAGTTACATTTGGTCAGCTGGTTGGATTGAGTAACTAAGACAGTGATTACTTTTTCACATAGAGGGTATGAGGGTTGGATAGCTTCATTCCTTAAAAAAATGAAGTAACAACAACAACAACAACAACAACAACAACAACAACAATAATAATAAATCTGCTATGTGTTTACTCTGGTTCATCTATTATTAAATCATCTAAAGATTTTGAAACTGTTTGGTGTGAAAACATGTAATAATGGGATATATCTGGAAGGGCTTAAATACTTTTTTCACAGCACTGTATTTAATAACAACTGAAATACACAGTTATACTAAAAATTTTAAAAATAAGTTAAAAATGTGTAAATTTTATCTAAATTAGCTATTTGATATCAATAATATAGCTATTACAACAAAATACTCTCACGTTTGCTTACTTTTTTGCTTGCAAAATGCATAATTAATAATATTTAAAGCATAAATACAAAATGCAGAAAAACATTTTGCTTAAACATGTGAACTGAACATATCACTTACACTACTTATGAAAATGAAGTCTTGCAAAAACAACCTGATTTTTTCTCATGGTTAGGAAACCTGGAAACCTGGCAGCTTTACACCAAAAACTGGCAACTTGGGTGTAAATACTGCAACTTTGATTGGAATGTTC
Source organism: Arapaima gigas (assembly GCA_900497675.1). NCBI lineage: Eukaryota > Metazoa > Chordata > Actinopteri > Osteoglossiformes > Osteoglossidae > Arapaima > Arapaima gigas. The sequence continues at coordinate 435,474 of UFQX01000014.1, forward strand.
AGTTTAACTAAAAGTTAAAGTCTGATAATTATAGTCACCTGTCATGATGGTTAACCCCCCTAAGAAATGTATTTAAAACTGGTATTAACTTTTTTGTATATAAATACTGTAGTTTGGGTATTGTTCATTCCGTCTTTGAAATAATTTCTTGAAAGCGCTCATATTTATACAAGAATATGTAAACAATTGAATTATTGTGCATTTTATGCAGACTATACGTTTTTACTATTAAAAAAGACCAGCTACAATGCATAAGTACTGTGGTGTTTGCATTGTCCTGTAGCCATGATGTTCCAGCTATATGATTTCTGTGAATTTGCAGGAATTAACTGTTTGTCTGGGGGGAAAACTGTGAAATTGTTCACAAATACGCTGTTGGATTTCACACAGAGTACTAATGGAAGGTAATTGATCTGATTATAAAATATGTTCAGAGAAAAGTATTGTTTTACATAGAGCACAGTTATCATTGAAATCATTGCTAAATAATTAATTTGATGCTGTTTCTTGTTCAGTGAGGCACTGAATTATTTCCATTTGTTTTCAGGCAATGAATTAATACCATGTTTATATAATGATGAATTAGTCCCAAGTTTATTTAATATGCATTTTGTTTTGTAGTTTTCCTTTACTTACTTATTCGAAATGAATTATATCAGGAGCTATCTATCAGTTCAATAAATATTACAGCACAATTTTTTCTGCACAACATAATTATGTAAGAAGCAAGTTAATTCACAGTTTTCATTTTTTACCTTAGATGTTGTCAATTCAGGGGTGGATTTCCATTTCAATTAACTCTATTAATGTCTCTTTTTATGAAATATGTCTAACGGTATTTTTGATAACATTTCATGTTAGCCTACAGATAATGTGGTTTTTGCTTAACCCGTAACCAGAAGCACCAGTTTTTGCCAACTCTGTTCAGATGGGATATCCAAACTTTATCATTAACTTTCAGCCATCTCCTTTCAACATATTTTGTACATACAGAGTTGGATGCATAAAAATCTACCATCTCTGCATGTGTTTTTAAGCGTTCAATGGGAACGTTAGTCAACGATTCTTTTTATAAAGGGCTCAAATTAAGCATAGCAAAGCAAACACAATAGTGATAGTTTTGGGCTGGTACATGCTTTGTCATGTCATACCCAGGGTAGGAGGCATGCCTGGGCTCTATTAGAGTAAAATAAAGCTCTAACAACCCAGAATGTGAACAGGGGTTATGATCCATATCTAAGAAAATGATACCAGTTTGAAAGGGGATTATCCCTCAAAAGCCATTTTGTTCTGGCTTAAATTGGTGAATATTGCACGATCCTAAAATGATTTTAATTGGCTGTCTGCCATAACAGAACGCATGTGCTCTGGTGGTCAGTAATTCCACACAGTAATATGCTGGATCCCATCTATTTGTATTAAGCTAATAGAACAATGATTGTTATAGAGCACAGCTGTTGACTGCGAATTTGGCTGAAGTCTTACACAATTGGAGTGTCATTAACAGACTGTGGTCAAGTCATGCCCTTGTTTCCCATGACTCACTGCATGTGCTCTGTTTGCTTTAGTCACCCGGGCTGCTGATGATCTAAATCACAAGGCTGGTCAGTGGTGGTCTTAACTGGGCAGGCCACAGCTGAAGATCTGCTCCTCTGGTAGAGCAATGGGATCGTTTTATGGGTATTGTGATCATTACTGCTGTGATTATGGTTATAGTCTCCGACTGATTTTCTCTACAGCTCACTGTGTAGTAAAAGCGGGCTTTAGCCCTGAGTCCAACTGGGCTCAACCACTTTGCATTCTGATGTCACTGGGTATCTGTGGTCCTTCTGCTGATAACTTCTGTCTGTGGGGGTGTGACGTACTGATTTTCTTTCTGTTTAGTGTGTAGAGCTACCTTGCCATTATTAGTATGTTACCTTTCAAAAAAAAATCGATAGGTTCCTGCATCCAACTTTGTTCCAAATAACACAGTGCTACAAAAAGGTGTACCGGAGAATTTGGGTTGTTTAAGTTTGCAAGGATCTTTTTTATTTAAATTGCTTGGTTTATGCCTACATTAATTAAGTTAAACATGCTCCCCTTACTTTTGTTTTTCAAATATCTATTTCCTGGTTCCCATGCTTTTCACTTCTCAAGCCACAAACTTGCATGTTATGTACACTGGAGATCCTTTCCTTTTTCCCACCAAATTAATCACCTCAGCATCACTGGCAGCCCCCCTCCACCTATAGCCTTATGTTTTGTCTCCAGTGACTCAGGTACATTTCCAACTTGGTGTTTGCATCTGGAGGAGGTGCTGAGAAGAGAATTTTAAGGCTGCAGGTCTAACAACAAACAGACAGACAACCACAATGGCACAAATGTTGGCTATTTGTTTATTAATCCAATCTGTCTTTGTCAGTTCATTTTTTTGTGGTGCTCCTCATTTCCCAATGACACAGGGGGCCTTGAGATGTGAGACAGTGCCAGCCGCTGCACGTGGCGTCTCTTGGCATCTGTCGTGAGACAGAAGCTTGCCTTTACTCTTTAATCCCCATAAGAGAGTTGAATTATTTATTTGTGAACAGCTCTGTGTGCCAGGCAGGCAGCCCCTCCAGAGACCACACTGGGGTTCACGTACTGCACTCAAGTCTGCAGGTGCTTTTATGTGGCACTTGACCTTGGGGGTTGTGTAGGCCCACGGCAAGTGGTTGGACTCCTGTCTGCTGTCGCTGGAGAGAGACGCAGGGGGTCTGGGCCCCTCTCGCACCTATGTCGCCCCCTCCTGCTGCCACTGTTTGTGTGCGGGTGGGTTCCCCTTTGTGTGTTGTGTTTTTGTTTACTCACATGAAATATTATTGTGCTGTCGCCTTCGGCATTTTGACTGCAAGGAGAAGTGGAAGCGAAGACTGGATCAGCACACAGTGCTTAAATCACAGAAATGTCTCTCGATCAAATGCGTTTTGTAAAAGGGACTCTTTGCAAGGTCATTGAGTGTTATAGCTTATAATTACCCAGTTGGGAAAGGGTTAGCTTGACTACAAGGAGCTAACATTATGATTAAATATTCACTTTTCAGGTATGTTTGGGAGAATTATTTCTTGTGTAAAAAAATAGATCTCAGGTTTTTGTTAAGATTTCTTACCTGTAATAGGAGAAGGTCAAAGTATTATAAGGTGTGGGAAATCATGTGGACTTGAAAAAAATAAGATCCTAAATTGCCTGTGTAACTAAAGAATCACCATGTTTTACTTTCTCAGTTAGTAGTTCTTTCAATTGTTTATAATGAAATGAAACAAAACTTGCATACAATCACTAGGAGTCTCCATATATCCAGTTGTTTTTGAGGGAAAACCACATAACCCACGTGAGGAATTAAACACGCTTAGTATATTTAGCACTTCCTTCTGAAGAAGTCTGGGCTTGAGGGGAGGGAATGACATCACACAAGATGATGACATCACAAGAAGGCGCAATGGTATCTACCTGAATGTTTAAGTATAACTTGTAAAGTTAGTACATACGTTGTGCTAGTCACAGTGTCGGAATATTATGTTAACACAGCCATAGTTTAAAAAAAAACTTTTGTTTGTGAACATAGCTATTTAATAGCTCGGGCTATACAGTTTGTGTGCCTTTCGGATGATTCTTTGACGTACTAGTTGTATTTCAAAGGGAACGATCAGCTGGCATTAGCAGGTGAGATTGAGGAACACCTGCTCTGTAGCATTGTATTCCCTGCATTCTTTTCCATTTTGAACACAAATGTTCTGAATACTAAAAACATGACAAAGAAAGATGTGGAAGATGTAGGAATGTTGACTGTAGATAATTTAATTTAGGGTTTTGTGGCTATGGTTCAGCATGAGCTATTTCACGAAGAAGTCCAAAGACGTCCCTTGAAAATCGAATTCACAATAATGCAAATCAGTGTGAACACAGTCATTACAATATATTTCGTCTGAGATCTGGTCACTGTGCATTAAACTACTTTATACAGTCTGTCCTTCAGTTCTGTAAATAACTGAAATAAATGTGGTAGGGTTTTTCGTCATTCACTTTCTGGAAATCACCCATAGCAAAATAGGTGATAATGCTTCTGTAATGTGCTAAATAATGGGAGAGAATTGATAAAATCCAGGTTGGTGTTGCTGGCCTAAAAGGAAAAAGGGCGAGTGCCAACTCAGTACTGTGGGGTACCAGACACACCCTGTTCATCTGACACTGACATTTCATGAGAGACTGGATGGCGCCAAACATACGGTACCAGCAAAGCTGAGAAGACGTTTAACTGATAGCTGAGAGGCTAGTTGGGCAGTTACCTAGGTGTGAGAAGAAACTCAGCAAATATCGTATTGTGCTGCTGTACAGCTATTCCTTTTTCTTGTTCTGATACCAGTAGTTTAACATTTTCATAGTCCCTATTTGTTAATTTCCCACCTTTTAGGGGAGCAGGGAGGTGGGGAACTGATTAATTCTACAAGGCTGTGTTTTTTCTCTCACACTTTTGAAGAGAAGGAATACAGGGACAAGAGAGGTCAAGGTGGCAGAGGGCACCGGAGAGAGCACTCAGGCCGTGGCCTTGGTCTCAGGCCCTTACCCCCTCTCCATAGTAGGCAGAGGGTGGTGAGAGATGGGGTGAAGGAGGCTATCACTGGTGAGCTACAGAGACCTCTGCAAAAGTGGGAGGGGTGTGATGGGGGAGGTGATGCCTCTGGCAAGCTTGTCTGAGGCCCTCGAGCTTTTTTAATAAGCTGGATAAAATAAATAAATAAATAAAATAATTGCCCTGATGGAGATGGGTTGTGACAGTCCTCAGAGGTATCTGGGATTAATTGGGATCAGGTCACTTCATTGCAGTCTGGACAGTAATTGTATGCATTCTCATATGGCTATTTACATAGCCAGTGAGAGCAGGTCCACAGCTGAACACCTGCCCTTTAAAATGCACAACATATAATAGTATTTGTGATAACAGTATCACCATTAGATGTGTGTGTTTAAATGTACTTTCTTATCTATTCTTGATTTTGCTTATTAGAATTTTTAAGTCTTTTTAAGTGCTTGCCACTTATGAAGCCTTCTGACTTAGAACATCTGTGAAGAAAGTTGTTGTCATGCAGCTGAATGTGTTGCATTTTGCAAACTAAGTCTGGAAGCAAGAGCCCTTTAATAATAGAAAATAAATACCCAGACAAGAGAAGCACAGGTACTGGCATGACAGTCAGAACTGAATATTTTATGTGCTAAAAGAAAAAAAGTTACTTGAAGTTGGGAATAAGTGTGAAGTGCACAGTGGTGACAGATCTAGCAATGGTAAAAGAGCCGAAGGAGGCGTACCTAGGTAGGCTAACAGTTGGGGGGAGTTTGTTTTTGTTGAGTAGCACGGCCAATTTTTACAGCTGTGTTTTTGAAATTTGTTCCTGTTTCGCTAACAAACCACAGGAGAGTGGACTGTCGTCGTGATTAGAAGCGTCTTTCCATGCCTTCAGTTCATTCTGATTGTCCCTGAAAGGTATATTACACCAAGAGAAGAGGAAGGAAGGAAAAGCCATGTATTACAACTGGCAGTGTGATGTAGAACGTACTGAAATCCTTGCAAAACGGGGAGAAGGTGGATCAGAAATAGAATAGCTGTCACCATTTAGAGACAAAAACATGCCAAATTGTAGACTTTGCTATGTAATCAGCTGCATGGGACACATGAACATACCCTTTCCACCTGAGCAGAAACCAGCTGACATGCGATCAGAAAATGTCCCATGCAGCACGTAGCGGGAGTAGAGGGAGGGGGCGTCAGGGGACAGAAACACCACATTCTCCTATGGCCACCTAGTCACTGCGGCACATCAAAAACCCCAGATGGGTGTGCTGTCTGCCTGCCAGAACAACTGCCCTACCAGTCCTGTCCTTCACACCCCCTTCTTGATGCATGGACTGCTTTTGAGTGGGGGACTAGGTTTGGAGAAGGGAAGGTGGCAAAAAAAGGAAATGTCCACACAGGATCCGTCACTCCAGCATCACTTTCATCTTCTGTGCTCTTCAAAAGTGACATCTGTCAGCCGTAAGAAGCTTAGAGGAGCCATGTTAGCGCTGTCACTTGCTTTGATGGTAATTTCGCCTCGGGCCTTTGTCATATAACCTAGAGGGATAACAATGAACAGCGGCTGTGGATTTAAGAAAGCAGTGTAAGTATGCAGATCCCAGAAAAATCCCAACATTTACCATAGGGAACAAATCAAAGTGTACAGTGAACGAATGGAAGTGTGTATCAGAGTCCTCTCATCCTGGCTCTGGTTGGTTTCTTCATGATTTTTGATTTCTACTGTAATGATGGTGCACGACTTATTGTGTGACCTAGCAGCTTTTTTGTTTCCAAGAGTAGGTAGAGGAACGCATATAATTTCTTGCTCTTTCTGGTTTTCTTTTCGCCTAACAAAACAAGCTGGGCTCTTTCTGATTTAGGAAGTTTAGAACTGCAACATCACCCAATGTGTGATTCTATCATTTCTAATTCTAAAAAAAAAAAAAAAAAAAACTTTGATTTGTGTGTGAGATATTCTGTCTGTATCTGACTTAATTTGATTTTATTACACTATCTGTTGCTGTGATAGTGTGTATCCATCATCACTGTTTTTTGCATGTGTCTGGACATGGTGTTTATATCCTTCTCTAAAATATATGTGTCAGTAGATGTGATTCTGTCTGTCTGTGGCTGTGCCCACTACACGTGACTAAGTATCTGCCTTTCTGTGCTATGTACTTGTCTTTGTGGGTAGTTACTTCCATAACTGTCCGTTTATTCCTCTGGCCATATCTGTGGTTCTCACTGTCTCCTTACTGTGTTTATTTGTGTGAGGTTCCCTTCTGCACTCAAACTCACACTCTTACCATTCATTTCCTCACCATAGTTAGACCAGCAAGCATCCATTCCAGATGGTTTCCAGATTGTGGAACACCCTGACACTTTATATTAAAATTCTTTTCATTAATGCATAATTTAAGAGGCTGTTAAGTTCCTACTCACAGATGCATGTGTATTCACTTTATGTCATTTAATATAAGTGGCAAAATATGTGTTTTTACCGCCACATTGTTTTAGAAAGAGCCAGGCAGTGTGAACTACGGTCCTGCGTGATACAGTCTGATTAAGCATGTTTACATCTCAGTTCATTTAGATATATAAATGTTTGTTCATTTTTTCAAAAGATAATAATGGATGTCATTTGAAATGAAGCAAAGAAAAAGGCATTTAGACCCCCCCCCCCCCCCCCCCCCCCCCCCCCCCCCCCCCCCCCCC
>UFQX01000014.1:442799-487799 GCA_900497675.1 Arapaima gigas
CCCCCCCCCCCCCGTTTAAACTGATATTTTGTGAAATCGTGGAAATGTAATTCTGTGCACAGCCGACTAAATATGTCACTCTAATGCAAACAAGATTATCCTGAGACTCCAAAGACAATTGAACACAACCTTTTAGATTTATATTTGCTTGAATTTAATTACATTTATTTACTGAGCGGACATTTTTTTTACAGAGCAAATTGTAACAATAAGCTATTTACCAGTGTTTATCCATTTATAAAATGATGGAAATTATCTGGTGTATTTTAAGCCATGAAGGGCCAAAAGGAGAGCATTGAAATAAAGAGATATATGTGTATTCAACACCTGGGAAAACGTACATTATTACTTCAGGTCATTTTGGTATTGTTGCATATGGAAAAAACATGTATTGAATAAGCTTAAATTACTTCATTTCCCCTTTCCCTGTAGAAACCTCGCTAAATCTCACCTTGCAGCTTTCTAAAGCTACAGTACATCTTGAAACGAAATACTTGAAAGACTTTTTTTTTTGTCAGAAACATGTGTTTCAGTTTTATAAGTTTTTACTTTTATCTGCAATACTATGGACAGCTGCATGATACATTTTTGTCTTTGATTTGCAGTGTAGCCATTTCTTTTTAACTTTCTGTGTTGATAAAATACGCTTTTTTTGTCTTGTTTCCTGTAAGTATGTAACAAGAATAATTAAGAAAGTAAATGGCTTTACTCTTGCATGAAGTAGATATTCTTTTTTGACTTTTCTGGAAAAAAACTATGCCCCTACTATGCCTCTGTCCAAGGTTTTTGCCAGGAACCCTTTACCAAATCCAGTCTCCAAGTAAAAGAAACGTTGCCTTGCTGGTTAAGCAGTTCATCCACCTGGTGCATGAGAGGGTGAGGTGACAGGCGGGTGTAATGGAGAAAGGACCTGAACTGGAAAAAAGGAAAGGCGATAAGCCAAATGGTGACCGATCCACTAGGGGCAAAATGTGTACAGATAAAAATAATTTCCAGAACCTGTACAAAGTGAAAATGTGAAAATGAATACGAAATTATACATGACATACACACACATGTTAATACACACATGGGTGCCATCAGGGTAAAAGTTGGGTGAAATATATTTTTTATAATTTGTCCTTTCCATTCCACTATCACCAACACGTGCATCACTCATTCTAGTGTCCACCTGATCCACAGCGCAAACAATACTTTTCTATAAAGCTCAGTGTCTGTTTGTCTGTTTTATCTTTACACATGGCTTTGTTTTTAAAGCCACAGATTTCAGTTTTGGCTGAATGATACTTCTCAGCCTCAGTAAGGTTTTTTCCACAGTGAAGTTCATTAAGCTCTAAAAAGGCTACTTACTGTTTTGAAAATTTTAAATTCAGTCTCTCACACAAAGCTGATGTAAAGATACTGACTGATTTTGTATGAAATGTTTAGAGATTCTCTCATGCCGCAACACACACGTCCACTCACACGTGTACGTGCCTGACCATCTGACACACTCGACAAACACGCACTGATGTACTTTCTCACCTAAACACACACAAGCTGGAAGATAGTAAGGTTTGATCATATCGTTTGTTATTACTGTCTACAGGTCATTCTGCACACACCAGACACGCTGTACACACAAACACATGTACAGCAAAGCATGATGGGAGACCCACAGCTCCCCCTGCCGTCATTACAGTACTTGTGTACTAAAAGCAACCACTTTAATGGTAAAACAGTTTGATGATTACATAATGTGTTGTTTACGTCCCACTGGTACACCTTTGTGACCTGGACAGGAGTCGGTAATTCAGCTGTGTATACTACTTTTAAGATTTTGTATACACTTTATTTGATGATTTATTAGTAACAGTTTACTTTTCTGTTGATGGTTTACAGTAATACTTACCAAATGCAAAAAACACATTTCTGAAATGTGTTACACGCACATAAAATATGTTCCTAAAACATACTAAAATTAGGACAAAATAGTGCTGCAAATGTATTCATGGCAAAAAGGGGTGAATTAGGCTGTAACAAGCATTCTCCATTTTTTAGAAGAATTGATTAAGTGAATTAAGGATGATGTTTTCTAAGAGCAGCAACATGTGTCCCTTCTTAATCTACCCATGTTCCCTCCTTGTCTACAGATATGTCCCTTGACGCATCCCATACAATGCCAAGCTGCCACTTAATAAAATATCACTTGTACTTTGACAGTGTGCTTTAATTGAATCCCCTGTCAGTTTTATCAAACTGTGCGGTAACGTCATTTGAAACTTTTTTCAGTATGGAATGCATTAGTAGGCTGCCAGCTCATCTAACTTTGTTTAAGGAAGAAAAAAACCTCAAAGGCTATCTTGTCACTGGATCCATAATTCAGGCACATGATTTTAATTTCCCTCTGTTCTTTCAAAGGAAAGTGGAGGGAGAGAGGAAGGGTTGGTTGTTAGTGGGATAACTGCATTTGAGATTAGCCAAGGTGTTCAGTCACGCATCCTGTAGAACTAAATAGGAATGGAAATGTGCCATGAAGAAAGGGACTGAAAATGAGGAAAATGAATTCTGCTGGTATTCTTGCAGACTTCAGAACTTGATGTTTATACTGGGAGTAGTATCCAATATGACCTGCTCCTTGTGCTTTGCTTTGATGTAAATGCATTGAATGCATTTGGCAACAAGGATCTCTCAACTTCTCAGTATTCTCACTGCCTATTGGCTTTAATGTATACATTAACAGACCTTTTCCAGTGTGACCAATTTATGTTTTTTCTCTGATGTAAATGCATATGTTACACTGGGAGTATGGGTACTTGGTTTTTGTTCTCCTTTGTGGAGTACCCTGGATTCTTGTACAGCTAGCCTGTTACTATTAACCCTTTGGTTGGTTTCCAGTCGAATCCGACCCATTTACCACATTTATGTATCATCATAAATATTATTTCTTACTTATGATTACAATAAGACCCCTCATAATATACATGTAAAATAGACAGACAGTCACCAGTTTCACCGAATTTAAAATATTTTAGTCAGGTTGATTTTGTGTGTTTATTCAGGTTCTTATTAGGGTTAGTACTTTGGACTGGGAGATTAGAGTTTCAAACCACACTATCAAGTTACTTTCCTTGAGTTTTTCTCATAAAATTTATCCAGTTTTAAAATGACAAATCACTATAACTCACTCAACCTAGTGATAAAAAACAAGCCTTGCTTGGTTTAAAAAAGTGTCAGGTAAATGAACAAATATGATTCACACTTTGTACATCTGTGGTGTGTCTGGTCAGTGTCAAGGATGTACTGAGCCTGTTAATTGTGTGAACTCAACTGCTGAAGTTCATTTACAGTGAATAAGTGTAGAAAGCAAAGATTAAGTTCTACGAAGGTTGGGGAACTTGAATGTGATGAAAACAAACAGAAGACTCAGGGACGCAATGACTGGAGCACTTGGTGACCAGGAAGGCATATAATATATAAGAATATATAATATAGAACACAGCAGCTCACTGAACAGAGTAGACACAGAACAAACAGAAGGAACCGCAAACTCAGATCAGGCAGGAAAGGAAGAATGCAAGTACTTTTTGAGGTTTTACAATTGTCGAGCACACGTCCTACTCCTTTTAAGGCTGGTGTGACAAGCTGAATGAAGAGAGGTGTGTGTAACTGCTTTCAATGTGAGAACCCCTGCTGATCAGCTAGGGAGTTATTCCCAGGGTTTGTGGCAGTCAGATCTGACTGGCCATAGGAAATGAGTGGTGGAGTGATTTTCATTACAAAAAATCCAAGAATATTAAATGGCACATTCAGACGTTCATACAGAAGTGGCACACTTTTAAGCAAATAGGGAACTTGTGATAATGATAAGAATGAAGTTTGGTTAAAATGTTTAAGACAGTATTAGGCAACAATCTATGTTCTAAACAGTTAGAATGGGACACGCAATTGTGGATGGGAACATTTGTTTGAGCACAGCTCACACGATTAAATGACTCCTCGGATTGGAACTTAAATGTGGTAATAATGTGAGCAACTTCTCTGTACTATGTCTGGTGTGGCATTTTTGGCTCTTTGTAGATGATTATAACTATCTCCGATTGGGTTCAGTCATCTGCTTTCATCTGTAGCTCTTTTGCTGTTTATCAGAAGCTGTCTGAGGTGGACTGCTGGTATCAGTAACTGCCTGGGCCACAGCTCCTTGACTACTTGTGGCCATTTGTAGCTGTGTGGCTGCCTGTTGCGGTCTGTGGCTACAGGGAGCTCAAGATCTGCCAGCCAGCACTCCTGTCTCTGAGCACGACTTGAATGAGATGTGGACCATGTCATTTGATCATTCATTTATCACAGCTCCAGCTGTTTGTCTGACAGACATAAAGTCTTCAATGGAATAGTACCACCTCTTATGTGATATCCATTGAGGCTAAGAATGAAGAGATAGAAACCAATATCTCCATCATCGCCCTTCTCCTGAAATACAGAAAAAAAGGGGCTGCTAATCACATCCAGTTTTGACTGACATATTATTTTAAAAAATGATATTTTGCAAAAACTGGAAACGTTTTCATTACCTGTTAAAACATTTCTGTTTGCTAGTCATCCATATCCACTCTAAAGTTTGTATTTTTGCATTCTGATTTGTACAATAGACACAAAAGTTGTCGATTAAGACGCCTGATTCACTTACCCTGTGTGATGAGCGAGCCGTCGTGACTGGGGACTGACTGCAGGAAAGGCAATCTGTATTTGGAACGCATTGGCCTAATTGGTGGATGTTTTATTCACGATGAGGTCCCCAGTGGAAAGCCCATCTCCTCACAGCTGCCGCTCACAAGGGAGGCCCCGTCGCCCCCACCCCGACACTCAGACAGCTCATCATTAAAGACAGCCTCTGTCTCACTCACATATCTGTCTTCATATTACAGATTCCATCATTTTTTCAGGCCTCCTTTTTCTTCCTCAGAATAACATTGTTAATCCTTCGTAGGGTATGCTTTGTGAAAGTCATAAGTGAGGGAATTGTCATCATGGGGTATAGTGGATCTCCAGCCTGAGGGTGAGGGTGACTTAGGGCTTGATATAGAGGTAAGACAGTTATGCGATGAGGGTTATACTAGGAAAGGGCAAGTAAACTTCAAATCCACAAAAGAGGATCTTAGAAAAGCTTCACTTTCTTGTGCTACCCATGTGGTCCAGGGGCGAATTTAACAGTTTGTGGACCCTAGGCAAAGAGAGGAATGGGGCCCTCATCAATCCCAGTTCTCATCCTTTTCTGTACTTATTATACTGCGGCAAGGGTTCAGACTGTATACTGTATGTGTTCTAATCTTTGACAAAATACTTAAGTACTCAATTAGTTGTGAAATATAAATTTGACAGCAGAGCCCACTTTAATTAAAATAAATCAAAAGCCGACAATATTCTTTTACTATTAAAAATGCTTTTGCTTTATCGGCCTGTTCCAGAACAGGTTAACAATCAGCCAACAGTCACTTTGGCAGTCCCAACCTGCAGCAGATATGTAGTGACACCATAAACATACAGCACAAGGAGATGTCGGTTTGATGCCTCACTATTCAGTGCCTTGTGCTAAAGACAGGCAACACCTGTTTACAGACTCCTGCATGTGGTATCAAACTTCTAGTGGCTGTGATTTAAACGTTTCCTGGATTTCCTTATTAAGGGTGACAACGTTTTTACAGAAAGTGGAGACGTCAGGTGTGTTCGGTTTGCATGCAGTATTTATATAATTAATTTTTAAAGTAATTGCAAGCATATTAACAGTTAGTACAGTAAGTTTGTTCCTTACAAGTTGCTATATTATACAGCAATGTGCAGTATATAGCTAATAATGCTAAGATTGTCATGCACAAGTATATAACTGACATAAATGATTGAGGAACCAAAAAAGCAGATTACAAATTTGTACAACCATCAGTCTCTCATCAGTCTTCCTTAACTATACGCCAATGCTTGTCCCAGACCACATTACCACCACTTAGGTCATTGTAACGTTGTAACAGGTATGTAGTGTATGTCATTACTTTTCCTTTTCGTATTTTGCATTTAGAACAGACAAACCTCTAAAACAATGAGGAGTGATTACAGTATCTGTGTTAATGCAGAAAATTCAAAATCTTTTCAACAAATAGTTGCAAGAAGAAGTTTTGAATTATCTGAATTTCTTTAGAACTTCTACTTTTAGAGAACAGTTCTTTCCTCTGTGGTGTCCTTCCATAAACACCAGTCTTGTTCAGTGTTTTTCTTATAGGCAAACAGAGACATTGGCAAATGATTTCTGCACATCTTGTTATCCTTGGGTTCTTTTTCACCTCTTTCAGCATTGCATATTGTGCTCTGGGTGTTATTTTTGCAGGACGCTGACTCCTAAAGGGGAGTAGAAACAATACTGAATTTCCTTCATTTGTAGACATTTGTCTTACCGTGAATTGATGAACACTCAGGTCATTGGAAATGCTTTTGTAACCTTTTCCAGCTTCATCCATCTGTACAATTTTCTCTTCTAAGGTCCTATATGATAGTTGTTTCAGACAAGGCATTGTGCACATAAACAGACCTTTCTTAAGAAGATCTCTGCCAGTAACCTGACTTTGTGTGTCTTTTTATAGGGCAGGGCAACCCATACCTCTAAAGTCTCATACATTGGAAAACCTGACCCAATTATATATTAAAAAGTCATTGCCAAAGAGGTTCACATTTTTTTCAACTAGACTGTGACTGACTAAATGTTATATTCACTATTGACAAGAAATACAATTATTTGTTTGTCCTTACATTAAGCTGCTTGTTTATGTCTGTTATTGTGATCTAGATGAAGCTCGGGAACACATTTGATGAGTAACTAGTGCAGAAATCCTGGTAACTGCAAAGGGTTCACAACTTTTTTCTTGCAAGTGTATACCGTAGACTAATATTAAAGTGTGCCTGAAGTTCACACTTGCATTTTGATGTTTGTGTACGCTATGTTGTCAGCACATACTTTCTGTTACAATATAGAATAGTCCATTACTACTTGGGGTAAAGGGTCGGGGGCACACTGATGGTGAACTAACAGCTATAACAGCAATTTTGGTATGTTTGATATTTTGATATAAGTTTCAATAAAAAATAATGCATATATAAATGCAAATATCTTTTTTTCATGCCACTCTAAAGTTCTTGGGGCCCTAGAAGCTTACCAACCTTTTCCTAATGGTATGTCTGCCCCTGCACAGGTCACATATGGCTTTCAGTCAACATTGCTTGACGGAGATGTTTTAGTGTTTCCAAAAGTTTATTTTGGAACTTTATTGTTGGGTAACAGTGTATTTTTAAAAAATTATGTATTCCTGTCTTTAGTCATCATATGTGTAAAGGGGATCCAACAGCATGGGGCAGCAATGAAATCTTGACAAGAATAATGATTTATATTTATTGAGGGTTTGAGAGAATAGATATGAGACACACCATCTAAATACATTTCTAGCAGTGCTGAAATGGGGCATACTGTCAGTCATGGGAGATTTGGTGAGCTTCCTGTATTCCTTGGAAACCCACCCTGATGATTTCCATTGTATTACTGCTAGGACCCACAGCATCCAATAGCAACATGTGTCAAAGTCCACACGTGTTGGATGTGAATTTGGATGATCTTACTTGTAACAGCAAACTGAGATCCATTTTTTGCTGTCTGTTCCCTCAAGTTATTCATCTCCAAATAAATATAAATTCATCATTACACTTTTAATCATGCAAAATAAATAAGCAATGCCCCTGGGAGGAGCTCAGAATTTGCAACTCCCTGCGAGGTTATTGTTGCAATGCATTGCCAAACAACCCGGAAATTCACTTTGATTGGATTTATTTTTAGTATGTTAATGCAGTTTTACCACAGAGAATAGACTCATGCTGGGCCCTGTTCAACTCTGCCACTTTGCTGTTCGTACGTAATTTTATATAAACCATTCAGGGCACCTTCTTGTTAAATAGTTCTTTGAGTTCAGAAGCAAGCACAAGTGATGCTGAGTGACACTTGACCTATGTCAAGCATGAAAACCAAACATGATTGGAAGTGTTGGGCAGAGCCCTACATTTAGGGTGTTGGGTCAGATGCGGAGTCCTATTTACTGAGTTAGGACCATAGACCTTAATATAAAATACTTTCCCACTACATGGCAACCCTTTCCACAATAATGCGGTGTCAAGCGTACCTTTATGCCCTTTCTGAGATCAACATCCTTATGCCACAACATGCCGTTTTCATTCTTCTCATTAATAAATGAATTCTTAGCTTTCCTGATACTGGCTAATTGAATCCCATTGCATTTCCTAAGTAGGGCATGTCTGGATTAAACAAATGGAGTTGTATTCAGAGGTAGTCCTCTGGGCATGGTCTTGGCTTCAGCCCTTCGTTGGTGGGCCACTTGTCGGTTTTAGCGCTTGTTGATAAAGCTCCTGTGTAAAGTCACAATGCATTTTACATCCCACAGATCATAACAGGCCAGGCCATGAGAGAGGTGCAGAGTCGTCAACTTACGCCGCGTACTAACAGACTCGGGTATCATCGGGGGAGGGAAGGGCGTAGCTTAATGCCATTACCTTCGTTTTAAATAACACTATGCAAATAAGAAATGAAGGGAGATTATCTCCCAGGGACCTCAAATAGAATTCTGTCAGTTCCTCCTCCAGTAGCTCTGGAAAATAGCCCGGCACCGTCGTGTGGAAATATGGCAGGGCGTGACGGTGCCTGCTAAAATGAAAGGGACGTGAAAGCACGAGCCCCTCACCATTAAAATCAATTTACGAGGCAGTGGTAGACGATAAAGGAGGAACGTTGCCACAATCTGATCCTGGAGGAAGGGCATTTTGTAGTGCAGTGCCTCTGACAAGCCAAGGTGAAATGAACAGCACGCTTTGGAACCAGTGTCAAGACAGTGCTTTTTTCCTGGGACCTGGTTAATCCAAACAACCTCCATACGGGAAGCATTTTATTTAACATGGCATGTATTTGTGCCTGTTTCATATTTTATTGAACTTTATTTGAAGCACAAAGAACATTAGTTGCAGGGAGGCTGGTGAGGGGGAGGTTAGTGGAGGGTAGGAGCCGTGGACTCTACCGGTGATTATGGCGCTTTCAATGAAAGCTGAGGCCCGAAGGCGACTTCCCGCTAAAGAACTGACCTCCTATCTGACTCCAGGCAAGACCAAGGCAATGTTCACAACAACTAAAGTCAATATTTTGTTAGGGACAAACCCATCCATTATTGAGTAAATGAAATCATTTCTGTCTCCAGTGCTTTGGGCCAACAATTAAATATATCATATGGGTGTGGCAGACTTTGGGGATGTGCTGTGCATGGGGAACTCACTGAAAAATTGATGAATCCAATTGTAGTTTTGGGTAATACAGAACAGGAGAAAATGCAATGTCTGAGAGAAGAAAAAAAAACAAAACTTTATTTATGATGCATTAGTCGGTTATGCCCTGGGTGCTTTTAGGTGTTAATTTTGCACACAAACATTTAATAAATTAATCAATATGTGTTACTCGTGTTTGTAAGTTATACCATACGTGCTGCAGCTGCTGTTCACATTTTTTATTGTGCGTTGTTGCATTTTTTTAATCCCTTGAAGGAATTCTGATCAATGAAAAGCACATTCTATTTAACATTTTTTTCATATTTA
Source organism: Arapaima gigas (assembly GCA_900497675.1). Taxonomy (NCBI): domain Eukaryota; kingdom Metazoa; phylum Chordata; class Actinopteri; order Osteoglossiformes; family Osteoglossidae; genus Arapaima; species Arapaima gigas. The sequence continues at coordinate 452,463 of UFQX01000014.1, forward strand.
TTTAGAATTTTTAATTTTTCATATTTTGCCTTCATGGGTTGTGGTCTACCAGCATTTATTTATGTGAAAAAGCAATAGAATGATTGATCTACAAAAATGAATGGCAATAGAATATGCCTTTTTCAGGGAGAATTTCAGACAAAATATGGCAGTTGTTTCTTACTACGTCTCCCTGCCGAGAGTTAAGAGTGACGGATTTAATTTGGAGCAAAACAACTTGAGAATATTGATTTCAAAAGTGCTCTTCCCCCAAAACTGCCAAGAGGGAGAAGTGAACCCTTCAATTAGGCTTCCTTTGTAGGTGTGTGCATGTTTTCTTTTGGGCACCGTGTTCACTTCAAAATGATACATTAAAGGTTGTGTTTTACTTCAATCAGACTGGGAAAATACACAGACAGACCCATGAGTGGCTGCTGGAGGGTTTGACAGCTGGGAGCAACGCCTAGGAGCAGGGCAGGCTTTATGGGGATGTGGGGCTAAACGCATCTACTCCATTTAGAAACAAAAACAATGCACGCTCCTGAGACTGTGTGAAACAGCTGCAAACTCATCTGCAAATAAACAGCTTTTTGGATGTCTTCTTAATAAACAGCATACTCACCCAATCGCAGCATAAAACTGCTGTCATTTCTGGTCTTGTGCCTGAAGAACGTGATGAAATTTGTCTTTGAAATAATAATGGCGTTAATGGCGTCAGGATTTGTTGGTGTTATGCGATTCTTTTTCAGCGTAAAATGAAGAAGCATTTTCTATGTTCTTGTGTTGGTTCTTCTGTTGACAGGGACAGAATTAAAATCAGCCACAGGTTTCTTCTTAAGTATTTGCTTAACTTAAAATTATGGTAACTAAAGCTGCACCTACTATTTTCTCACACTATATAGTTCCTCTGCAATACATTACATTGCAAATAGGCCTAGCAGTCTACACAGTCCAGCCATCTATTTATATTTTAGATGCTATTTATTGCACATTCAGTATGTTACTCACTGGTGCATAGCAGAGCCTCTCCTGGGACTTGACCCAGTAACAGCTTGGTTATAAGCCCAGGTTGTTAACTATAATTCCTTTGTAGCAGTATATTTCTTTTGTGTGGTTAATTCACAAAAGAATATATATATATGAATTTGAGTATGAATGTAACACTGTACTGCAAATAGCATCTCTGTGAGCTTCACTGCACTCTGAGCTCAGCTGCTCCAAACACTGGCTTCTTCCTCTGCTGACTTTATTGCACTATTGGCCACAGTGAAACAGGATGAGAAATGACTTCATTTAATTACGAACAGTTGTGAAAGAGCTGTAAAAAAAAGCCATTCTTTCTTTGCTATTTCCTCTATTTCCAAGACATTGTTTTTCTCTAGCAGACAGCGAGGGTCTGTGTTTAAGTGCTGCATGTAAAGTCTTGGGTGAACGATAATGCCCCCAGTGGTATTACAGTGCATTGGCATTTCCACTCCAGCATTCACAAACTAGCAGTTGCATAATAATAATAATAATAATAATAATAATAATAATACAATCAGTACAGTTCAAAAGCTTGTCATTATGTATTAGAAATGGCTCTCACAGAAGGGTATGATATATTCCATCTGGCTTATTGAATACATGGACTGGTTGCATAAAGCTGTTGGTATAAATTAGCTGTGGTGGAGGCTGTGAGATTTAAGCAGCAGAAGCTTTGTGATGCAACGTGAAGGCCAGCTTCCATCAAACCCATCAATAATTCCTTCCATAAACAATAACAACACAATTTGAGGCTGCATAAAGGGCAAAGGACATCTGATATGAGGACTCGTAATGACGCTCTTATGAACAAAGGGGGCTTAATCATTCCTCTGCCCGGTTATTGGACGCTAAAGGAACAGATAGCCACCGTGCACGTACACTCTGATAAGTGCGTGACGACTTCTTATCTACACTTTTCCTTAATTTGTTTGGATCTTTAAGTGTTCTTTGTCGGCTGAATCCTAATGAGACTGCTTTAAATTGATTCCCTATTTCTAAATGCAGTGTTGCTTGCAGATTGTATCAGAAAGCTGTCAGGGCCTGGTGATTTCCATTTCATCGGCTTTAACAAGGGGAGGAGGAGGTGTGCATTACTGGCTGATACGATCACGTTTGTCAGCGTGATCCCTTTAAGTGCATTTCAATTAAAGTGTTATTCTTTGATTTTATTACACATTGACTCTGCAGCAACTGCTCTCCACTGGTAGAACAAGCGGTATCTAATGTACACAATTTAATTTCCTTAACTGAGCAGGCTCGCTTTTCATATCCTAATTCCTTGAATAATCTTTAATTCTGCATCCAGCTCAGTTGCTTTAATGAAAAAGGGCAACCGACAACATCTGTCACAGCTGTGATTAAATTATCCGTGCAACATCTGCATTTATTACAGTATTAGCAAGCAGTTGAGCTCCTTTATCTACTTTGGGCAATTATTTTCTCTGGCTGAGAAGATGTAGAATATTAATATGGTTATATTTGTGAAGACACCCTGTTTTATTTGTGACTGTCAGAAGGCTTTGTTTGCAAAACATCTGAGACAGCTCTTTCAGAGAAATTCAGCTATTGATCCAGCTTTCTAGTAGTGTTTCTTTTTTTTAATGAATTAGGTCTGCTATTTTTTTGTTCTTTTGTTCAGGTTGTCTACTCAAGCTATTTATTCCAGTAGGTTAAATTTTCATTGTGTACTGTGGTACTGCTCTTTTTACTGTACCCAGGTTCTCTGAATTATGATGCCCCCTCAGGACACACACAGTCACCTGCAGGTGAACATAGCTTCTTGCCAGCCACCCAGAGGCTGACTTCTCTTCTGCACGTCTGGAAATGCATTTGCTGCTTTGAAACCTAAAAAACGTTTCACTGCTCTAAGGGCAAAGATAGAGAACGGGAACTACTTCTCTCCCCCTTTCACTCCATATACCAGTTGTCAAATAACTCACAGCTGTATCAGTCCTGTCCTTCCAGACACCTTAAACATTGTCTCTAAATTGTGGTCATAATGTCCTTTTCTGGAACTTTTTTCTCAGACTTATGCCAAAGTATAATTTTTTTGTAACTACAAAGCATCCAGACCAACCGTTTGCTTTTATGATAGTACTTGTATGTCATTTGTTATGGCGCACTCATGCACTGTGTGTGAACATGAGGTTGTTTTGCTGGGCCACACCCCATGCCCTGCTAACTGTCACTGTGTGGCCATTGTCTGCAAAGTCTTCCCTGTGGTCTCACCGCTAAATGGTGCAAGAATGAGACACATGTGGACGTGCAGACGCTGCCCCCCTTTGAAGTGGCTGCTGCAGCTTTGTTTTATATTAGAAGGCCATGATTTTGTTTTCCCTCTTCTTCCTTCTCCCTGTTGTTTCTCCATTTTGTCGGTTTCTTTTAAAGGGCACTATTTGGGCAGTTTTTTGTAGGCTTTTGATTGCTTCCAGGGTATTGCGAACTTGTGCTTTAGTTTGCATAGTTTTCTTCTGGCCTGCGGTCCACCATTGCTGATTTTCCATCTCTGTCCCTGCAGACTTGTGCCAAACCCTTAGCATTTGTACAAAAAGGGTCACATAGGTGAACAGGAGAAAAGTTCACACTTGTGATTTATTAAGCCTGTGCATTTACTTTGTTTGAAGATTAGTGCAAGGGCTTTCTTTTTCTATGTGTTCCTTAAATAAGTCACAACCAAAGGCTTCTGTGCACAATCGATTGTTCCTTTGTCACATACCTTATTTTACCACAGTGATTTAGGATTTGTCTGTGCCTACTAGGTCTTCTTTTTCATTCAAAAAACCTGTACAGTAGCCTAGAATGACATGCTGAAATCCCTGACCCAGTTGTTTCAACCTCCGTGGGAGCAGGTATGGTAATTTGAATGGCACTGATAACAGACACGCAAAGTCCCCATCTGTTGTGCTATTACTGGTTGACTGTTATTACCCCTCTTTGCACTGGAAAATATGCCTTGATTTCCATCGACCCGTCGTGAATCAATGCTTTTAAAAATCTTAGACACCTTTTACTTAAGAGCAAAACCATGCATTTTATGTTTTGACATGGTTGTATTGATTGGCCAGTGGACTAGGGGAAGAGGAAGGGGAATGGGGAAACAAGGGGGGGGGGGGGGGGCTGGCTTTTCCCCTGTCTGCCAGTGTCTGGCAATACAGGATCCTTAATGGCCTTGCTGGAGTCANGGGGGGGGGGGGGGTGCTGGCTCTTCCCCTGTCTGCCAGTGTCTGGCAATACAGGATCCTTAATGGCCTTGCTGGAGTCAATCTGCTTCCCTCCCTCCTTCAGAAGTACCCTTCTAGTCCCCCTCCCAGCCCCCACCATACTTCCTTCTGCACTTTTTTATTTTTTTAAACCAATCAATACTGTGTGCTCCCTGTCGACACCCCCGTCACTCATATTTGGCCTGGCCATAAATTATGGATGTAACTTGCGCATCACATATAAAATTTCTATTGCATTTGTCAATTGGTGATCAATACTTCACATTTTCTCATCCTCAAAGCATGGGCTACTTTCCTTTTTTGTTGTTTGTTTGCTTGTGATTCTGGCTCCTTCCCTTGAATTCAGAGTGTACGTACCCACAAAAGCTCCAGGGCACAGCAAACTCAACAGTCTTTAGCAGACAGTCCTGGCTGTAATCTTCAAATAACACATATCTGCTCCCCACACGTACTTTCTGTTCCGCTCTTTCTTCCCCCTTCGCCCAACACGTCATTAACAAGTATAGACAACACCTTCAGACAAAACAGAGGTTTTTACTCCACAGTTTCTCACTGTGAGTGGGACAACAGTGAACTCACAATTTCACTTCTGACACAGTCACTTACATTGTTGTCCCTGAAGGTAAAATTAATAAACTTCACAGTTTGCTCTGAATAAAAGGTGGCCATGGCACATGCTGCCCCTGGCACTGGATGGAGGTAGGAAAGCTAGACCACCACCACTTGCTCATAATCAAGACAATGGTTCCTGATAAAGTCTTTAAGCATCTCTTGCAGGAAAGGAAGAGATACTGCAACTTTGAAGTCTGCTACAGCTGGTTGATGTTCAGGCTCAAGAGTGACAAGCTCAAATGTTTATTGCAGTGCAAACTTACTGTGGCCCAAAGGGCTGCTTCTGGGTGTGAGCATTCCTGCCATGGGGTAGTCAGACTTGGACTTCCAGGTCATACCAGGAGTCTCTCTCAAACTGGTGATGAGAAGAAGAGTATCACAGGAATTCAACACGTTCTTTCCCACTCTGCCGTTATCAGTGGATCCCTGGCCTCAGGGCAAGTGAGGACCTCATTTTCCTTTGAGAGCTTCTGAAGTCATGGTCAAAATGCCTCCCTTAAAGCACTTGTGAGGTGGGAGGTGAAGTGAGAAGAGGCCTCATTGTACCACTCCTGTTTACTTCACTGTAAACTGCCTCTATGACACATGATAAGACAAAGCAATAGCTGCCCGTCTGCTTCTAACAGCATTTGCATAGCATATCTGTGGGACACCCAAAAAAATCCTTAAGTTTGCCAGTGCCCTGCTGATGACTTTTTAAAAATGAATCAGTTTATCCATCCTTGTTAGAGCCCTTTCAAAAGTACTTACAATCTCTAGTAGTAGAAAATCTATAAAAAATGACATCTTGCTTCAAACATTAGTATAATCAGTAACTAGTTATTTATTTTTATACCTGTTTATTAGAATTACTGTAAATTGCATAATTCTGCATAAAGGTTAAACTTTATTTTATGGTAAAGGAAGGGAAACAAAGTGCTTAATGTATATAAAAACCCATTAAGATGTTGAAGCGTCTCCATGTCTCCATTCTGTCGAAATGAAATGGGCAAGAAGTGCAAAACCCTCTCCTGGAAGGCACACCATTTCAGAAAGTAAGCTGGTTTTGTCCAAGTTGGATCTCAGGACGACACCCAAGAATCTGCCTCCAAAATAATGATATGAACAACATTTTTTTCAGCTGGGTTTCCATTTCTTTACATTGGTATTGTTGGATTTTTGCAGTTGTCTTTGCAAATCCTTGAAACATAAAATGAGCATCAAATGGCATAAAATTGTTGACACTTTTCAGTGCTATTGCATTTTTTTGGACAAAAGGACAGATTTTAGGATTTATATTTATTTATTTAATATTCCATATAGTCTTGTCTGGTCCTGTTTTTTGCAGGAGTACCCTTTGCTTTTTTTAAGGAGTTGCATATGGAGTCACAGACACATGCAAACACATCTTACTTTAAAATTTTTTAGCCTCATATTTAAACTGAGAAAAATGAAAAGTCATGTGGGGTGTTCTGAGATTAATTGCTAGGTTCTCTTACTGTAAAGCACGCTCAGGAAAACTGAATTTTGAGCAGTCTTGATCACTGGTCAAGTCCACTGTTGGCAGGCAAATGGCACAGAGGGACACAAACCCTGAGTTTCAATCTGCCAAAACCTCAACCTGGCAGCAGTTTGAGCCCCATGCAAAGGCATGATTTGAAGGCTGTTGTGCCCTTCTGATTATACATAAGAGCTAGGATCTCACCACAATTTAAAAAGCAAAGCTGTGTGAATGTTTGAACTTAATAGTACATTTTTCTCCAAAGCACCAGACACTTTAGATTCAATCTTTTGGCTGCGAGTATTCAACTCTGTATGCAAATTTAGCTAAAACACATTTGGTCCACGTAGCAGAAGTGGTGCTTCCAGAGACTGTATGGGAGGATTCATGGCCTGTTGAGGTCCACCTGACATTGTAAGTCCTGTGTGAAAAATTTATCCTGGCTGTGTCCTGAGATGCTCTGGTCTGCCACTAACTCCTATGAGGAGTAGCTCCTCAAAAATTGTGGCTGATGTTCAGTTTGAAATGGAGCTGTCATGATGTTTCACTATAGCCTAAGAAGAACTGCAACAATACAGCTTGAAAGGGTTAAATTTTTATCCGTAAGAGTTAAAAATCCATTGTTCATTTTAGGCCTGTAGTCTTCCACTGTGGTACACAAGTTGTCACCTACTCTTATTTCTTATTTCATAATGGAAATGTTCTTCAGGAAGAAAATATCTGTTGTCCTTTATATTTGTGTAAGTAAGAAAAAATAAAAATCATTACGATATGTAAACACAGGTTACCTAATTAGAAATCATTTAATTTTGTCATTAACTTGCATGTTTCTGACATGTGGTACAATAGGTACAGTAAAGGACATTTCACATATTAGTGCCAACCCCAGCATCACTACCTTACACATGGGAGGGCGCATGTGTGTCTTTCAATGTTATGAGCTGTTGATTAAAGGGAATAAAGACATGTATCAAAGTAATCTGTCATATCTGCCTCTGTTTCACACAACAACTGGCATTTAAATAAAAAGGTTTATTTAAAAAATTAAATATGCAATAAATGTAGGGACATAAACCAGGTGGAAACAGCTGATAACACCATGTTCATCTGGCTTTGGATAAATTTGTAACAGTGCATAATATTTGCTGTATAGAGGAACGAGGCAGCTGTGGCAGTTGGCCCCAGTGGGGGTGTTAAAACAGTTGAAAGTGATATACACACACACACACACACACACACGCACACACACAAAAAACAGTATTTATTTATTTATTTATTTATTATTTTTTTGTTTCACTATAATGACTCTTGAATATATATATATATATATATATATATATATATATATGTGAGTCGTTATTGTGAAAATTCTGATATAGAGAATTTAGACACTGAGGTATTGTTGTACTAGTGTTTTAAAATAATAACAGTGTTGCAGTGTGAATTTTTTTCCGTGCAAACAATGTAAAAATGCCGTACCATCTTCAGCATCTGCATCAAATGGAAAAAAGCGCTTCCCTACCTGAATTGGAAGCTGCTGACGCCTTATGATGTATTTCTTTTTCAAAGAAAGTCCAGACATTTTCCAGTCTATAGATAGTTTTTTTTCTTTTTCATTTTCTTCTTTTGAGCATCCTATCATTAGCACTGCTAAATGTGTTTGCTGCCTGGGTGGAGTGTTAACTGCACACTTGTCATATTTGTGGTTGTTTTTCACTTGTTTAAGTCAGTTGCCTAACTTGTGTTATTGTTTCTGGATTCGGTTTTGACATGAGAGGGAAATAGCCAGATAACACATCACCATGCAGTAGAATTATGGCAAGTTCACTAACCACATTTTTTAATTCAGTTTGCAACCAAACTTTCAATACACTTGACACCAGTTTGGTGAATGCAAGTATAGACTCCACACTAAAGAGTAAACGCACTTGCTGAAGTGAGCGGTTTGTGGAATTAAATTACACACTTGAATGAAATGCAGGTACCTGACTTGACGTGCATGTGATTGAGCCATTAAAACTGGAAGTAGCAAAGCTATAGGCTGGCAACACCAGGAGCCCTTGGCCTAATCTAAGAGAGTGCAGGAAGAAGAGATTAAAGCTGTCATATACCTGGCTTTCAAAGAAAACTCTTGGCTGCCACCACAAGTTCTTGCTGAACACATGCTGAAGGACGTTTCCCTCAATAAAGGTGTTCCCAGTGCACCTCAGCCTCTTCTGGGAGCTTTTAGATGTCTGCATTTATTTAATTATTTCTGTGCGTTCTAGGAGCTTTAGCCAAAGCAACTTAGAGAACATATGTCATAGTTTCACACTGGGTTTGAAGGTGGATATACTTTACCGAATCAATTCAGGTTAGAAAGCCCAGTAGCAAAGCATCTGATGGAATTTGAACTTTTTGGTGGTGAATCAAGTTTTGTGATTCTTGCACGATATTCTGATGTCATATTTTTACTATGACTGTTACTAACTTCATATTTTCTCTTTATGAATTTTATTGAGCCTTTTTTAAACACCAACATAATGCAGTGACATTAATTTGCTTAGCTATTTTATGTACATTAGTTACCATATTATAAAAAAAATTGATCAACAGTCTGTCCTCTCCATTAGCTATATGTTAGAGAGTGAAGTTAGCATTAGCATTAGCATTTTCTCCAAGAATAACAAGAATGACATAAGAATAACCAGGGTACCGTTGACTGAACTCTGGTGTCTATATGGCAAATGGTATCACCTGTTCATCTGAAATGCATCTTTTCTGCAGTGTATTTTGTATACTCCGTGTGTCTGCCTGAACATGTCAAATTGCCTATCTCCAGGACCATGTGAGAGAAAGAACTTGATATTTTTCCAGCTAGGGCCCTGTTTTGAATGGATCAATGGGAACAGCTCATAGGGTTTGTCCTTATGGAAAAGACAGACAGTGCACTGGGATGATACTGTCTTCAGGGAAAAAAGAAAGCATGTCTGACTGTGACACAATACTGTTTTGTGTGTTCATGTAATTTTTCTTCTCTATGCATGTTCAAGCACCTTCCTCTGCTGTCTTCCCTCATCTAAATATGTTACTTCTCTGATAGTAGGATGAGACTTGAAAGAAAGTCTTAAGGATGTGAGCTTATACACTGTGCCAGATTTTGTTAAATAAATGGGAGAAAACTGGCGCCAATTCGTTGGTAATTGTCCCTTCTGGCACTGTCTGTTAAAAGTCTTGGAACAGCCTAAGCCCAAGATCACTGTAAATGTTAATCTTCTTATACTTAAGGTATCAGGTTTTCTTTTGATGTTCCCAAATATGTTGACTCCTATCTCAGACAAGTAGGCAATCCAGACATAGCTATAAGCAAGAAGGTTTTGTCTGTTTTAGCTTAGCAAAAAATCATGTTTCTGTCTCTCATCCAAGTGTTTTTTGTGTTAGTTTCATTATAGAAATACAACAATAGATTTAAAAAGGACAGGAAAAGAATAATACAAATTATGTACTTTTATTTTAGACTCCAGTCATCCACCTTAAATGCAATTTCCCAGATTATACTGAGAGCTTAATTCATGTTTTGTCAAAATCAATCCTATTTTGAGTTCAGATGGTATAGAGCATAAAAGGATATGATTTTTTTTTCGTTAAAAAAACAGTTCTTAATAAATAGGAAACAATCTTCTTTCAACTTGAATTGTTTAAAATAAGAAGTGAATGGCTCCATCTTGCTCTGTAGAGGTGACTGGGCAGGCATTGCAAGGATTGTATGTGCTGCTCAAGGAGGAAGCCAGTCACGCACCTGAGGAGTCAAGTAAGGTAATGAATGGTCTCTTCCTCATGTGGCTTTCTAGTACACTATTTCATAGTCATACACTATAGCTTTCACTGCCTGAGAAGTCACATGTTGCTTGCTGCAGGGCCCCACCAATGGTATCCTGTAGCTTTCTGACCAATTATCTATACAGCATCTTTTCATTTAAAGTAGACTTAAACTGAACATCAGGACTCAGTGGATATTCACTGTGTAAGAAATCATGTATGCGTGAAAAATGACAGCTGTATTTTGTACGTGATCATATATGATAATTCGTCTGGAGAAGAAAACATAGTACCATTTGTCAGTTCCTTAAGTCCAGACTACCTTGCCTTGTATGGTCCCTCACATGGAGAATTTCCCCTCACAGTAAGACAGCTGCAGCTCTTTTCGAGAACAAATAGTTCTCGAAAATAGTTCCTAGTTCAACACAATTCAAAGCAAATGTCTAACTGCCTAAAGGGACTCTTAAATAACTGTCCTGTGCAATTTATGAGTGAGTTTACAACTTAATTATGCCGGCTTGTTATTGGTAAAAACAGGTGGATTCCTGGCAAGAGAATTTTGCCTTCGGTCTCTCAACAACCCTGGAGATACTTTGCCTTAAAAAGTGTCTGTTTCCTTATAATTCCGTGGATTTCGGTACCGTCCTGTCTTTTGTAACCGGTTCTGAAGATGCCTTCTGGTACTGTTGGGTTAAACGAGCATAATGCATATGAAGGAATTTCTATGCCCATAATTTTCTGGTGTCCTTGCAGTCCCTTATATGACCTGCACCCCCCATACCATCTCCTTGAACAAGACCCTTGAGAATCTCCCTCCTCTAGGAGACAGGATCACAGGGGATTTGGAGTGGGATTTACTCTAGGAAGTCAAGGTGGATGTGGGTAAACCCCTTTCGATCAGCCCTTGAAACCGTCACTGCATTTGTTTAGGTTTCATTTCCACTGTGATGACTCATGCTGGCGGGCAGAGCTTGCCCTCAGCCCACAGATGGGGCACACTGCCCATGTCTTACCCTGGGTGGCATGAAAGCTGAAGCTTACTGCAAGAGGCACAGGCATTATCCAGCTAATGACAGAATTAAAGCCATGAGTCACTGCGAATCTTCATGTAATGTAACATCTGAGAGGGAGGTAATACATTATCTGCTAAAAAGGGTCTTTCTTCTTAATCAAGGCAGCTGCTATTTGAAGAGAGAGAAAATAAATACAAGGGATTTTAAAGTACAGTGATGTCACACTTTAATGTGGGTTACTATGACTATAATAATTATTATATTAGTAATACGGGAATAAAGACCAGAAGACAGATTTGTATTTGTTGTAATTAAATAAAATTTTACCCCTGAAAAGCATGGCTCTGTTTATTTATCTTTCTTGTTGGCTGTCAAGAGCAACAGATATTTACAGTAAGTGACGGACGGCTGGTACTTCAAGTCCAAAAACAAATGAATATCTGTAAAAGCAAACAAACCGCAGAAAGGCACCATATTACAAAATGGCAGTGTTCAGTGCCTGTTTTAATGATTCAAGCCTGTTAAGGAGAGGCTTCCACATTCTGCTTTTGCTGTTGTGGCATTTCTGTGTAAACTCTGTGGTCATTCTGTTTTCCCTCTCAGGTTACAGACCGAGAGGCTAGAGCGTTCCCATTTTTAATGGCAGCTTTGAGAAACCCATAAATTCAGAAGACTATATTTTTATCCGCCTAACATAATGAAAGTCTCAGGGTTGAAAAAATAAAGAGGAGGAGGATGTAAGTCAACACACTGTGAGCAAAGTAAATGACCTAAACCTGCTATGAAAAAGGTTTTGAGCCATAAGTTACTTCTGAAAACTGAACTGAAATAGACAGCCCATTGGATTTCCTCTAGCGCTGAGGCCTGAATGAATATACTAAAAAGATAGTTCCTACCTGAATTACACACTGAAAAAATTTAAGAACAACAATTACTGAAGTGTACCGGAAAGGCACTGTAGCTGTGAAATGTAGAAAAGACACATCAACAATGGAAGAGTAACCTGAGTCTATGGTCCTCTGGTGACCTGTTTCTAGTGACATCAACCTGTTTCTTGACGACTGTATACACCGATTTTCCAGTTTAGGTATACCCCCACCTTCACATAAATTGTACATTCCACTAAGTCAAATTTCACGTGACTGTGATGTGTGGTAAAAGTCAGGTGGACCAGCACCTCTAGTATCTGCTAGTGTTCATTTGAGCAATGGAATGGGAAAAACTGGTGATGTTAGTGACTTTGAACATGACATGAGAATTGGCGATGTGTGTGGCAGATGCAGCACCTCAGATAGCTGTCTTCCTGGGCTTTTCGCACACAACTGTTTCAGGGCTTTACAGAGAATGGTATTAAAAAGCAAAAAGTACCCGTGATTGGGAATCCTATGGACAAAAACATCTCATGGATCAGAAGGGCCAAAGAATCATGCAAGCAAACAAATTGACCACAATCAGGCAAATCACATCATAATTCAACATTAGTGTACAAAATATCATCTCAGAACACACCACTTACTGGGCTTTGTCTTGAATGGGCTATAAGAGTGGAAGATAATGTTGGTGACAAACAAGAAACTGGGTTTCCAATGAACAGAAAAGCATCAAAACTGGACCGTTAAGGAGTGGAAAATGTTGCCTGGTTGAATGAATCCAGATTCCTTTTATACCATGCTAATGGAAGAATCAGAATTTGCAACAAGAGTCTATGGAACCATCTTGTTTTGTATCAGCAGTACAGACTAGTGGTGGCAGTATGATAGTGTGGGGAATGTTACCCAGTGAAAACATCTCACTGGTATGTTGCTGACTACGTCCATTCCTTTATGTCTGCAGGTTATACACACTTGGATGTACACTTCTGCTACAATAATGTGCCATCTCACAAGGCACGTATCATCACTGAATGGTTCCAGGAACATGACGGCAAGTTTTCATTGCTTCAGTGGACTGCAGAGTCCCTAGATCGCAACCCCTTTCGGCATTTTTGGGAAGAGGTGGAAAGGGCTGTTTTCAGCAAGACTGTGCAGCCATCCAATTTGCAGAAACTACATAAAGCAATCATTTCCACATGGTACAACATTCCTGCACAATGCATTCAGTATCTTGTAGAATCCATGTCCAGATTAATTCATGCTGTTAAGAAGGGCAAAGGCGGAGCAATATGCTACTAAATTGGTGCACCTAATAAACTGGCAACTCAGTGTAATATGACCCTGAGCTAGAGTGCAATGGAGATGATTTTCCGATTACTTCTGCCATGGCAAAGTATGCTTAAAAATGTGTGGAATAAATTTGTGTGGGAAATACAGTTACTTAATTATTTATTCACAGTTAGTAAGATGCTAGTCAGTCTATAATCCATAGATGCATAACTAAAGTATAATCTGGTTTTGTTAACATAAATTTACTTAGACAGAGCTGCAGTACTGCTTATTCGGTTTGAGTTTGCAGATGGTTAACCACACTTTTGTCTTACATGGGTGGGATTCGGAGTGTCTTTTGCTGGTGTTAAGATTATTTTCCATTTTGGTAAACTGCCCTATCATTTTATGAATTATACCATTTTGTGCAGTTCCCTGTTTATTAATGATAAGGCAATAAAAATAAGAAAACCCCCCTTTAGTTGAATGGGTAGCTTTGAATGTAGGAAATTATGAAACACCCAACACTCAGACACACATACACACACCAATCTGTCAACAACTGCAAATGGGTCACTTTCTTCCAGTCTTGAACTCTTGATCATATAATGCCAGCTGATTTCCCAGGGTATACTTTATTGCTATTTTAGTCATCCAGAAATTTTATGAATGATTTAATCAAAAGTTCACACATAAAAAAGTCAAACTGTATTTTTTTTATTTCTGTTCATGGTTTTGAGACTAAATTTATTCAAATCATGAGATTATATATAAAAAGAAAAGAATACACACTCCTACATGTGTGCATGTGAATATTTTGTTCTGCACAGAACATGTCAGGTGGTACATGTAATCTGCATTTGCTTTTTGCAGGTGAATTCTTTGCAAGAGCACCACCCAGCCAACAAGATGGCCAAAGAATCCGCATCCTGATAAATATAGGACTTGATCAATTTCATTGTACCAGCACTAGCAGTAACGTAATCCACTCTGGTTGCTCTGGTTGCTTGGTGTCCCCCTTAAAAATGATTCCAAGCTAATCCTGATTCTCAGTTTCAACTTCAATCTGTTGGAACACACATTGAGCTCTCACTGTTCTGAAGAACAGCTGAATGTCTTTTGGACCCACCCCTCCCCAAAATGTTTAACAGTTTAATAAACTTGCATCATACAATTTTTCATGAGTACATTTGTCTTTCTTTTCAGTTCTGTAAGTAGCTACTCATGTAATATGCATCAGCAAAAACCGTGGTGTTTCATAGATACAATGTACTTGTAAGTAAAAGTAGCTCTATTTAAAAAAACTAATACATTGGACATGCTATAATAAACAAATAAATAAATAAATAAATAAATCTTTTAGGTTAAAGTGTAAAAGTATAAATGTAAAAAAGAGCTTAAAAAAACTGTAATTTAAGCCAGATTTTATAGCATTTTCAAAAAAGTGGATTGGATCATTTTCCTGGACTTTGTTTAATTGGTTCAAATTTTAGAAATTACTATCCTGTGAGAGAGTTAAGAGACACAGACCAATACAGGCATGTACAGTATTGTGGTATGTGATACAGAAGTGCCTTATCACTAATATTGAAAAGCATAAAGAACTGAGCCACTAGAGGGAACACTGCATGCAGTTATTTACAGTAGGGGCCCTTTGCTTCCCTCATCATTTTATTTCATTAAATGTTACTAATTCCTGTGGTTCTAGTTTTTTTCTGTCTGACAACTTTGATCTAGGGTCTTTGACAGAGATCAAAGATCTCGCACAGATCTACATACCAGGCCTGTAGGAGATGTGGGACTAGGGCAGGGGTTGAGGGCAGGGAAGAGGGCAGGGAACAGGGCAGGGAAGGACCCCTCTCTCTGACTGACCTGTGGAACATCACGACCACACTCGGTCATTTAATAGCCAACATTCTTCCCAGCATAACTGAAAATAACATGTGGTTAAAGTGCCATTCAAAAGGACTCTCTTTGTGCCTTCACAAGAGACATAACATCCCAATATAAAAAAGGAAAAAAGATGCCACAACTGGTATTTTTCCTAACCACAGGTTTAGGGGCTTGAGGAGATACTGCTTAAGATAAGTATCATTGAAATGCCCTACCTAATGGTGGTAAGTGAGCAGAGGCATATTCAGTAGAAATGGGGATGGTAATATGGGTAATCCAGTGCAGGTGTTTACGACCTGGACTCTGACAGGTGCGAGATGCTCACAGTGGCTTCCTGAGTTCACCTGAGAACTGTTCATTTGACATTGCAAAGCTTCAATATACAGTAATCCCTCAATCTATGAATGCAATGAATTCTTGGAAAACTGTTTATAAGCCAAAAATGTATAAATTGGAAATGTGAAGCCCATTAACTTCAATGGTGATCGTGCGTAAAGGTTCCAATTACCCGGAGAACAAGACTTCAAAAAAACTTTATTTCTACACAGCATATTTGACACTGCAGCACCCATTAAACCCTTTGGCACACTTGCCCCCGAACACTTTGAACACCACTGGGGCCAATATCCCTCCTGTAACTCATCACAACATATCTATTAACACACATTTTTCCCTTAAATGTATCAGAATAGACATATCAAGTCACAAAAGTGGTTTTACCAGCTGTCTAACAGGTCAGTTATAATCTGTCCTTTGATCACCTCGATCTCTATTTAAGACTATATTTAATACCAATACAGCAACTATTAGCACATATTTAGAGCAAGACATTATAGTACTTGCAGTGAATGACAAAAACAACAACAACAAAAACAACAACAACAATAATAATAATAGTGGTTTTCACTCCAATGGTGCACCCTTCCCATCATTTTATGAGGTGTATTTTTATGTGAAGTTTTACTGTTTAAAGAAGAGTTTGGTCTACCATGCTGTCTCTGTTATGTTGTTATGTCATCAGTTAGTAACTGGGGGGGGTTATCGTATTTGTGTATTTGTAATAACTGGTTGCCCACCTCCAAGACTGCTTTTTCTGCTTTTTATGAACATAAGTTTGTGTGTGTTTTTTGGGTGGGAACTGAGGGTTTGTGTTCTTTGTGATGCATGAATAAAAGGCTTGTGCATGTTTGTTTCGTGCAAAATTCAAGTTGTCATTCATTCGTGGTTAAGGGTAAATATTCCTAAATGGAAATGGCAGAACTAGAGGTAACTGTTTGTTAATGTAAGTATTTGTATTTCAAGTGTTCGTACACTGAGGGATCGCTGTACATTATAGGTTACGTACACAGCAGCCCATACTGTATAGTTAACTAAACAATTCTCTTGGTTTTTCGTTCCAAGTATTGTCGACTACAATACTGCTTTTCTCAATTGCTCTGGCACAATTCTTGAATGACAGTTTTGTGAAGAATGTGCATAACCTCCAAACCATCAGGTCACTTGTGTACAACAGAACACCATTTTTTATTGTTACCACAAATTACAAATGTTTTGGTGCTTGTATGCAAATGATCAAGTACAATTGTGCTCATCTGGCTCAGTTATCATTTGCT
The DNA here is from genome assembly GCA_900497675.1 of Arapaima gigas. Classification (NCBI taxonomy): domain Eukaryota; kingdom Metazoa; phylum Chordata; class Actinopteri; order Osteoglossiformes; family Osteoglossidae; genus Arapaima; species Arapaima gigas. The sequence goes on from UFQX01000014.1 coordinate 469,239, forward strand.
TGTCTTCTTGATCAAAATGGATTATGGAACTGTTCAGCTGAAAAATGTAACAAAAAAAACATGTATGTATGTAATCACTTTGTCAGACATCATATGCAAAAAAATATAAATTACAGTGCCATGATATTGTTGCAGTGTCTCATAAAGTGCTAAATTTCTTGTTAGGTGAATCCTGGATTTCACTTGCAAAGGGGACTTTCTCACATTTCAGCAAAATGAAAACTGTAAATATTTATTTTCAATATGGAGCTATATTCGTAGCTTTTCAGTTATAGATAAAAATACAAATATACCTCAATGGTAGATACAAACCCAAATATAAATAACCCTTTGCATTTTATATCACTTTGAAGGAAAAGTGTTAGAAGAATGGATGAATGAACAAATAATGAATGAACAAACAAATGAATGGAATAATGAATGAATGAATGAATGAATGAATGAATGAAAGCACAGCAGATATAAACAGGACATCAGCTGACATGCCAGAGATGTTGGGTACTTGTAAATTTTTTTGCCTTCACCCAGGCGTGCTCAAAGTTTTGACTGGTACAGTATCTTCTCAGAAATTAAGCAATTATAAAAGAGATACAGCTGTGATCCGCTTTCACCAATGACTTCCACACAGCTAGTTTATAAATGAAATGGAGATTTCACAAATTCTAAAATCTGCCTTCATTGATCTTTGGGAAAATACTTACTAATAGATCCCTGAAAATGTTTACCTATCACATACGGCAATTGTTCTTTGTTTGCTGTGGTGCTGTGTCTGCTCTGCTGGGTGAGAAAGCAAAGAGACATTGCTTGCACCTAGGCATGGACATGGCCTTGGCCTGTGGTCCATCCACAGAAATGGGATTGGAGCCTAACCTATCCATTATAAGTGGGTTTGGCGCACAGATATTCCAATGAAACAAACACAGAGAAGTAAAACAAAACCAAAACAAATAGGAGCTGTATTAAACATTTTAGTTTAATCTAAAAATCCACTGACATGAGAGTGAAGTGTAAACTCTAAAATTAAAAAAGAAATCACCACATAAATATTGGACCAAAGCCCTACCTGTGGGAAGGGATTTGTTGTTGACCATCACCTGGAGCAAATTCCTTGACAGTTTTCATCATACCGGTAGAAATCTATTTTGTCAGACCATACCTGTTTCCCCAGACCACACAAAACCTTACTTCATGCTGCATTTTATTTGGAAAAGCAGAGACAATTTTGCTTCAATAATGCTTCATTGTTCTACAGAAGTGAAGAATGGGGCAAAGGGATGAGTCAGTTTCCTGGATTAATCACGACAGGCTAATATGTCTCACCAGTTACACATGCAATTACAGTGAGGCTGTTATTAAAACAGATCTGATTGATTCTGTACCCATTAGTACCCTGTCATTAAATCCGCATAATATACTACAACAGGTAACTGCCCGTGCCCAAGGGAGAGAAACCATTTAATAAAATAAGAAACTTTCAAACTTTTGTTAATACAACTTTTGCACTTTTGAATTATGAAAATCATAATTATAGAATGCAAAATGAATTTCAAGTCATGACAATGTTTAATGCTTCAGTGACAGACTTCTGAATACAGTTAGCACTACTAAATACACATGTTATTACCGAGCTAGGGGATTAGGAAAGAATTAGAGTGATTGCCGGAGGCTTTTTGTTGTTGTTTTTCTCAGAATTTGGTTGTTTGTTGAAACCCTTGGCACCCTTGAATCATTCCAGGGCTCTTTTGCTTCTGCATCTATCAAAAAGCATTGGATCGGAGTGTGGCGTGTGCACAGGACTCACGTTGCAAACAGGCTTCATTCCACCTGATGGTTGTCACCCATCCATTGGTCCTCCCCCAGTACCACTTATTAGTATTAAATCCTGCGTCATTCTGGGGGCAACTTATCTCACTAGACCCTAGAAAACGTATTCTCCTTCCAAAAACTTTTAGTTTCTAGTTTGCAATTGCTGCTTAGCAGATGCTTAATAATGATGCACGTCATCATTTCTAGAACAACTCAACAGCTGGCTGTTGCAAAAAAATACATGTTTCTGTTGTGAACCTGCTATTTACTATATAAAACATAAGCAGGAGTAATATCTGATACCCAGAAGTAATTTTAAATGGGTTTTAAGGTTTTGTAGTTTTTTTAACTACCCTGAGAAACACAGACACAGTCATAATGTGATTAAAATGGATGTTCAATGTTGGACAAGATATTTTTGTATTATTACACATGAGAAAACAAACATATAAATAATCATTTGATAATCTAACACAAACAACCAAAGGTGCAAATGCAGAAGTAAGAATTTTCCAGTCATTTTATTTGAATCCCAGAGGCACAAAAGAAAAAAATGATAAAGTACAGGCGGACCCATTTTCACGGTCCAGTTAATCACCCCACTACGTCTGTTCCTCATTTGTGGGTAGAAAAGCACAACATCCTGTGTCCAGGGAGTGTGAGAAGACGGGGACAGGCAGGCTCAGGAGAGAAAGGGAGAACGGGTTCACTGAGCTGGCTGTGGTTCCTTTAGCTGGTAGGCTCCCCTGGGTCAGTGCACGGCCATGGCAGGTCACCAGCTCCTGACTCAGCAGGCGGTGTTGTCCCATTCAGCGCCTCAGAGCCTTCCGTCGCCCTGTGTTTGTCATTAGTACTTTTTTAATGGAGGCATTAAATATGCCAGTTTGATGTTCCCAGCATTTCACCTTTTGGTCTTGCTCTATTGCGTTCTTTCTGTTTTCTGCAGTGCCAATATGTGTGCTTTCCAACAGAAGTGAATACGCCACTGTGTTTGTTTTTGATTCAGTGCCACAAACCATGTGAGGTTTATTTCAGGGCAGCAGTACTTCTCAGAAGCCTCCCTATTCTCTGTCGCACCGATAACCTCAGTCAATGAAGGGCAAACATTTTACTGTTCAGTCAATGTGGAAGGACTCACAAATCATGTGTACTGATCACTGTAATCCTTTAGTGCAATGTAGGGCAGACACTAAAATCATATGCACTTAGTCTTAATAGCTCACATTAAAGCAATTATGCTCACAAACTCAAACAGCCTCACTGTATGCATATTACTCTGTCTAATACATCTTTATCTGTTTTATCCTTGTGAATTTGTATCGTAAATCAACACCTTAATATTTATTGACTATTTCAGGTGTAAAATAGGAGGTGAGGCTGAAACTGGCTGTGGGGAACAAGGTGGCTTAAAGGATAAAAATTAAACGATGACATAATGTGCTTCCTCATTTTATATGTAAGTGTCAATACTTTGGATGCATTTACTACTGACAGTGCAACTGCACCTGTGACCTGCTAATGAACACAGTGCATTTGTATGAACAGTCAGTGGGTCAAGGACTTGAAGAAAATGGCCATTCCTGAGGAAAAAAGTGATAAATGTCATGGAGTACGCCCTGGTTGCCTTCACCCACGAGCTCTGTGGCATCAGAAGGGGCTGATGTGCAGTGAATGTGACCCAGTGCAGATGTTCCCACTACGCTTGAGAGACACACGATGACGTTTGTGCTGTACGGTAAGCCCAAGTGTCTCTATAGCACAGAAAGCTTCAGTAATAATCCTCTCTGCTTTGGCAAAACACAGCTAAATTTGGACTTACACGTTTAATTCCTATAAGATGATTTTGGCATTTCAGCTTCATGAGGAACTGGTGTATTCCATCAAGTGGGAGTTTCAGAGGGTTTTAAACAAGCACCGCTGTCCCACCATGGGGTTGTCAGGCTGGTGATCTCTCTTGGCTGCAAATGTGGGTTTATCCATGCAGACAGACAGTAGGGATGGATGTGTATGTAGAAAGGCCAGTTGGGTGCTCCTCTACAGACCTTGTGGATTAGGGCTACTTAGTAGGGAAAACAGCCTCTATGAAACCAATACTCTTCACAAAGCAGCATGTTTTCAGTAGAGCTGCCCCTTTGCACTCAAACGATCCGGAATCAAATACCCTTTCTAGCTATAGTACTCTTGAAAAGAGATCTAACCCTGAAATTTGATGCAGTAAAAATCATCCAGGTGTTTAAAAGGGAAATCATTATAAGTAGGTTAACAATGTAAGACACTTTGAAGAAAAGCTTCTGCAAATAAATGAATATTCAATGTTTTTGTGAACTTTGTAGCTCAGGTTCTAAAAATGCACCACAATTTGCTAAATGCTGTTCAGTCTCACTTTACAAATACGTCGTAAAATTCACGTAGAGAAATTACACTGAACATATTTTGTGCTAGGATTACTTTCATCCACTGCCCAAATATATGATTTCAATAACAGATACACTGGAAAAGGTTTGAACGTCACATTTAATTTTATTCAATGTGTTGTTTTCTCAGAAAGTATTATAGTCCATGAATGGACTGCACTGCTGAGGTGAGCTTTCTTTACTGGTGTAACAGGTAGGCCAGCTCCACTGCACTTATGATGGGAAGACGGCTTTTGCTTAGGTTTAAGGTCTGTCATATGAATAATTTATAATTCTAATTTTGTTGGGAAATTAAAATGAATTTTCAGGCAAAGTGCACAGTTAGAAAAATCAGTTTAAACACTGTTCTGCTATCTGTTTATATCTAGTGTTTGTTTAATATAAGCACTTCCTTTTCTCTTTTTACTTGTATAAAGATAAAAGATATTCATGAAAAATTCATTCCCAATCATCTACATATTTGGATTTTTTTTTTTTTTTGCTGGGTTATGTTTCTTGTTTGGGAGAGAGAAATGAAAGTAATATCAAATGGTGCATCCCGCATCTAAATAATTTTGCTTTTTGACAAAAGCGCTTCATGTAAATTTTATCACAGAGAATGTGAATATTGCATTTAGAACATCCCAGTTCTCACCCAAACCATATGCATGTTGGAAACAAATGCTTAAAAACAGCAAATAATTACATTTAACTAAGAGAAACATGAAAAACACAACTTTACCATTCTTCAGTCTGAAAAAGGTTGATCACGTCTGAGCACAGATACAGCCTTTTTCCAGTTTTTGTCTACTTCTGTATTTGAAAAGTATTTGTTACTTCATTTTTGTACCCTGGAATTGACTGGTATCCCATCTGGCGATTGTTTCCTAGCCTAGTGCCCAATGATTCTGGGATAGGCTCCAAACCGGCATGACCCTGACCAGGATGAAGAAGTTAATGAATTATATTTCTTACTTGTTTTGTCATTCTAAAAGATTTTAGAGAAATAAGTTAAGACAGTGTAACCAATTTGTTGCCTTGTAGTGTTATTTTTATCATATAATGTTCTGTCAGCCATTGTAGGTATTTGACACAGTACTTCAGTCTGGAATTTTTGCTGTATTGTGCAGCATGAAGGTGGCACTGGGTATATTTGAACGCTGACCCAGATGGATTTGGGAATTCAGTAAACATTCAATGCAAGCGCTCCAAGGGTGGATTGGCAACAATGCATTCTTCAGTCGCCAGTGATGCAGAACGAGTAAGGACTTAATCAAGCACAATTACACAAAGAGCAGCAAAGAGAACAACATGGAGATTAATCAAGTGTAAACATCTAAACAATAATGGGCAGAGATGCGTGGCCAGAGGCTGTGGGAGCAACAGCAGATTATTTATCAAATATGTAGAACTGCTTTTGACCCTGCGAAGATGCCTTTCTTTTATTTTCTTTTTTTCTTGGTTGTTAGCATGAGATGAAAAGCTTTATAAAGTGAAATAATTTTTTTCCCATGTTGCCGTCATTTGTAACACTGAAAATCATTTTATACACTGTTTCAAAGTGCATCTTGGGAAATTTCTTACTTTCACACATCATATATATAAATATATACCTCTGGCCTCTGGCCTTACATTACTCTATTAAAAATTATATATATATGTGTGTGTGTGTGTGTGTGTGTGTGTGTGTGTGTGTGTAAGGCCAAAGGTCACAGCTGGTTTTGACCAGTCTAAATAGAAGTCTCTGTATGTGAAGAAGAAACAGACCTTACCTCTGCAGCATGCGTTTTCCTTTCCCTAATTAACCTTTTACTAAAACTGCTTTTGTCTTCTTCGCACTGCTCTTAAAACAGCCTCAGTTACATTTGCATACCTACCAGGGCAGAGAAGTAAAAAGAAGTTGGGGGTATTGTATTGTATCTGCTTTACCAGAGGGCTACATGACACAGGACCCCAAAAGAAGGATATACTACAACTGCTTGATGTGCAGCAGGGGAGTAAATTCATTAATCATCATTTTCTGCCTCATCAAACACTTTGCAGGCTCTTCCATGGGAGTTCTACAAATTAGCCCCTGAAAAGGCAGTAATTTCAGTTTAGCTAGGTAAGTGCTTTTTGATTGCCTTCTTTAACAATGCTTCCCTTGACAAGCTAATAAATCAGGTCTTGCTAAACCTGAAGTGTAAAGGATGTGAGCAACAATGTACATGGAGTTTCGGCGCTGGTTTTCGTCCAAAATAGTAACCGGGAATGGGGACTTTGTGTCACTACTAACTAAACTGATGACCAGATAGGAAATAATGTGACCAAAGAAAGAATAAGAGAGCAGAAGCCAGATTAGTCTATGTGTGGATCAGTATGCCAGGGTTAAATTTCCACCAGTTTTTTAATAAGCCTTGTAATATATATTATAAGTTTCTGTGTACTGCCACAGCACATGCACAATGAATGCAGATAGGGTGTAACCATTGCACACAGCACCAGATGGCCCCAAATTACCTGTTAAACTGGAAATTGAGCTTCTTTTAATCTGAAGCCAGATGACAATTTGACTGCTCCAGGTATTAGCATTGTTCCACTCTTTCACAAATTAACTCACTGTGTTTTTATTTGTCCAGAGGTTTATAGCCTGGCCCTCTGCTGGTGGTGATATCTGGGGGGTTATGAAAAGGGGGCGGGTGGTATTTATCTCTTTAAAATGCCGCTGTGGTGGGATTATCTATTTCGCTTGGCTTTAAATCAGCTTACTAATCAGGAAGCCCTCGTCCACAATAATGCTCTGGCACCAGGCCCCTACCAAAGCCTGCAGCGCCTTCAGCAATAAAAGCCTGTTTGTATCAATATCCATCTACTGGAATCTCTCCTTTATGGGTATCAAACACAAATGTGAAAAAAGACAGGAATAAAATAAGATGTTTTATCTTTTTCCCTCTTTTTTAATTGATTAGTTTTCAGAATGCCTTATCAAACACTTCCTGAAAAGGGAGAAGCAAACAGAATTATCAAAGTGGAGGACTGCAGCTTGGCGAGGCTTTTATGTCACCTTAAAATGCTTATAACCTAACAAGCAGGTATAGCGTACATTATTACTAACTACAAACAAGACTTTCCTCATGTGCTATTCTTATATTGCTTTACCCACAATTTCTGCCTTCTCTTTATTTTCCAGTGAGCATGTCTAGACCAGAAGTATTTTAGGTGCTCTGCTCCTTCATTAACTTTAACTGCACACACTGTCTCACGCCTCTGAAAATAACTTGGCAAACTAGAAGCCATTTATCTCTTTTATCTTGGGAACAGATCCAATTAAATAAGTCCTCATTTACATGTGCATCCATCAGGGAAAAAACAGAGAAAAACTAGTGCTTATCTTCAAGCAAACAAAAGGGGGCCATGTTTTTTTCTGAATGCCTGAACAAAACAAAGTGGGCAAACACAGGATCACTCACTGGACCGGATCAGAGTGGCCATGGCGATGAAAACCTCCAGAAGAATCTAGAACAGGTGTAGGCCAGAACATCACATTCAGAAAACGTCAGATATAAATAAGCCAGCAGGCAGTTCATGATCTTCACCAGAGCCTCTGAAAAAAATTAGTCTTCATCAAAAAACGAAGGCTGAAATTATTCTGTGTCTCTGTGCCAGGGATGGTTCTTATGTCGCTGTTGTGTTTTCATACTTGAAAAAAAATGATAAGAAGAGAGTAGATATAATTGTTCTGAGACTAACACTCTTAAGTCCCTTAATCCTGGAGATGCTAAAAATGTCAGGTGCAGCTTGTGGTTCCCAGGCTGAAAGGATGAGCTTTACAGGGTTATTTTGTTCATTCCTGTCTCATTTTTTACTGCTTCCATAGGACTTAAAAAAACCTTAATTGCAATATGAACATAATAATAATAATAATAATAATAATAATAATAATAATAATAGGTCAGCACCACTTTTTAAGCAATAGTGCTTAATACTGCTCACTACCATGAGTGGTAGTATTACCAATATTTGTGAAAGCAGTATAAAAATAAGGAAATTTAAAAAATAAACATAGATAGACACATTAAAAAGGTGAGTTTATGATATACAATTTTCTATCGATTGAGCTGCAAGTTAAAAACTACCTCAGTTTAAATTATTAGAATACGTACCTTTGTTTCATATCTTGTTCTGGTACGCTGGTTTGTGCAGTGACAAATGAGAAGTGACTGAAAATTAAATATATGAGTCGCGATCTGACGACATTCGGGTTCCCTGTGAAGATCCGTTTGATAAAAGACGCGATTGTGACCGCGAGAGAGACCAAGTTCACCTGAGTTCAAACAGCACTGACGTGTCACTCAAACCCCAGGCTGTGTGACCGTCCCCGGCTCCGTCACGCCTGAGCCCGATGCTCGCTACGTCACCCGCTTGTCTCGCGGCTGCGGCTCTTCTCACCCCTCGTGTGACCCGGTCGCGAAGCGCTGGGAGGAAACAAACGTCCGCTGCTTGTGGCCCCGCGAGTTGCTCGCCGAGCACACTATGTACATGTCACTTTCATGGGTATTTATGGACATTAATATAAATTAATCAAATACAAACGTGAGCTGCACCTATTCGTGTTTGGTAAAATAGCGCAGTCAGTTAACGGTATATTCGTTATTAAGGTCCATATAGAATAAGCAGCAGTTGGAGAATTCTGCGATTTATTAAACAGTGAAATTACTGTTAACAATTCGTCTGTGGCACGAATGAGATACCATAAACATATTGATATCTTCATCGTCACCACCTCCTCTTTTATCTGCGAGAAAGGAGTAACATGCGAGCGGTCAGTTAGTCAACAGTTGAGCAACATTTAATAGTGGTATTTTGGTATTGTTACATTTAAGGCAGTCATAGAAACCCTCCGTGTCGTTTAATTTGGTATTATTTATCACATTGACAAAGTGGACATTATTTATTTGATTTTTCCTTTATTTTAACTACAAGTGAACTACTCACTATATATATATATATATATATATATATATATATATATATATATATATTTGTCTTAAGAGCGAAACAGAAATCCTCAGGAGAACTGCCTCTCACTAAAAACAAGAGACCCTAAAAGAGGACCCTCTATATATAATTGCCAAGATAAATAGCTGCGCTTTGAATTTCCGTGTGTGGCTGTAATCTCCTCCTGCGGATCGGGCCAGGAGCTGCAGTAAGGCTCACCACGTTCTCCACGGGTAACCTGTTCTGAAGTTCACACACGGTATAAAAGGAACTGTTCCATATTGCTTTTGAAGTTTCCACTCTTCCCCTGTGTACATTTTATTTTCATTTTACCGATGCAAATATGAAAGCATCAATACAAACATGTCATTTCGCGGCGTCTCGCGCTGGCTGATGGCTAGGAAACAAGACATTTTATAATAAGAATATTTTCTTGATGCTTGAGGCGTAGTTGCTCGAGACAGCTGCAACTAATGTGTAGTTTGTCTCAGACAGAATTATTTTGAATATGTATAACAGCGGGACAGTCCTAAAAGTGAGGGTGAAACGAAGGTAAAACCTCTCACCTCATGCCACTTTGCGGAGCTCGGTTCACTGTACAGTATAATGGTCCGTGTGGAGGGAGCAGCAACAGAAATAAGGAAACAAAGTTCTCCACACACAACTTGTGAGCTTCCCCTGATTTTCCTTACATGTTTAAAGTATTTCGGTCTTCAAAGAGGGAGAAACGCGTTATGGCGAGGATAGTCCGTCACCTCCTAGAGTTTTAAGACATAAAGTGGCAGTAATTTGTGAAAATTGCTCTCGCGCCGCGCCGCATCGCATCGCACCGCATCGCACCGCACCGCGCCGCATCGCCGCGCACGTGGAGCTGAAGCCGACTGCGGCGCGCGGGGAAACAGCTGGCCTGAATTTTTAGCGCCCATAATAAATGAAGAGCGCCGTTTCTGGGATTTGATGATTAAATAAAGCCGAGGCTCTGGGCTATTCCCACTGCGGTTCTGGCCAAACACCACTCCACTCCGCTTCAGTGTTCGAGTCATGTGATTATGTCGCAAGTGCATTTGAGAGGGGGGGGGTCTAAAACAATACTGCGAATAGTTTTATTTTACGCGTACACCACGCATTTCTTTAAATTCCGTGACAAAAAGCGGCGCTTGCACTTCAAACCATTTGTTCTCGAAAGTGGTTTGAAGAAAATGCGCGGTACTTATTGTGGTCAGTGACTCGAGGGTTCAGGTGGTTTAAAGGGAACAGCAAAAATAACAAAGAAACAAAAGTTAAGGATGAGTTAATGTAACACTTGGGGCAACTCTTTAAAGCATTTTCAGGTTTAGGAGTATGAACTTGTGAACGTTTGCGCTGAACTTCGGCCAGCTGCACTCGTCCTGTCTGGTCTTGTTTCTTACTGGAGGTGTCTCTTAGTTTAAATTTTTTCAATCTTCAGCTTTGTTTCTTCAGGAAAAAGGGGTAAGGACTGGTTTATTCACACAAGCACAACCTCCCTAAACAGATCCCATTGACCGCACTACCGATAATAGACGACATTATGACTATGACGTCTATTTAGGCCGCTGGGGAAGCAGGTGTACAAGCGATTCTGGGTGAGCGGTACAGCTCTTCTCCACCCCATTTAAACTGTCACTTACTAGCAACGTTTCTAAAAACAAGCTTGTTTTTTTTTTTTAAGAAGAAATATCAATGCTGAAAAATGTGTCGCTCCTTCTACTCGTTATCATATTATCGATCAAGGAAAAAGTTCAATAAATGTGTTCTATTAAGATGAAACGTGTGGATGGATAACGCTTAAAACAGATGAGAACTTTTTAAACTTCATCAGTGGCCAGTGATCACGCAGTGTTTGCACTTTTCCCCCATTACGTAAATAAATGTTCTAACGCGCAACAGCATTTACATACAACTGACCTTTCGTTATTGATATTTAGTGTCCACGTGTTACTGGCAACAAATTAATTCTACATGAAATAAGAATGAATGAGGAAAGTTTAAAAAATTATAAACTTAAACGTGGAGAAACAAGTTACACATGGCTTGGTGCACTTATAGAAAAAAAATAGCCACGTGCCCACGTGTATGCATTTTTTAATCACTTAATTTTAAGGTTAAAAGCCTTATTTGTAGACGCAATTCCTTCGCAGTTCCTACTCAGGCAGCAGTAACATATCTGGGCTTTCTGAGACCCCGGTGCAAGGACAGTAGGACCCTGACAGACCTTCCACAGATCCTGCACCCTCGCGCGCTGGAGTATTGGTCCCCGGACCGAGGGGCCTCCCCTGCAACAGCTCTTTGCCATTAGGTCTTTGAAATTCCCGTCCAGCTCCAGATGGGATCCTTTTGTAGCCTATAATAACATTTCTGCCCAAGTTATATCTGAGCGCAACACACTCGGTTCGTTGACAACTACAAAAGTGAGTATGTGACTGCACGAGTATATATAGGTGTATATCCGACAGTGATGTATAATTTACCTTTTCACTTACAGGTTACAGCTAATTATTCAGATTATATTAAGATCCGTTAAGATACAATATGCTGTTTGCCTTCCTTTTCTAAGATCGTTGCATGCAAAATAAATATTTATTGCGCGAATTAAAAAGCTCAGTTGAACACTTCTCAGTCGTATTTGTCTATTATACACTTAACTGTGAGTGTGGTTTAAAGCAGATTTTCATAAATAGGCCGATGGCGAAGTGAGAATGCGGACTAATCATGAATTATAAAAAGGCATTTCTGGGCAGAGACACCAAGACGGGATCCAGGCCTGTGGTGCAGCTGCCATGAAACATTCAGTTTTATCGTGTATTTTCTATCTCCATTACATAAAGTTAGTTTATAGATTTTTTTTTCCTCTGGGAATTTAAGTGTGGGAATTTTTGCACAATATGGCTGTACTAGTGAGAAGCGGAGTTTAAATTCCCATGAATAATAATGCCTTTCATATCTACGATGCCTAAATAGTGTTACAGTGACGCTGTGGTGTAACAAAAGCTGTCCACTTCGAATCTTTACTTGGAGCTTTTCTCTTTCTTCCCTCCTACACGTGGGAACGGATTCCCTCTCACTTAACATTCTTCAACAGTATGTCCACGCTGAGCTTCCTAACAAAAAGCCACAGAGCCATTCAGCTGGAAGAGAAGCTATGAAGAGAAAAGACAGAAAGAAAGAAAGTTGAGTGAAGTTACACTGGATCTCAGCTGTTTCCCAACACCATGATATCCATCATCCACAAACGGCTGGACGCATTTAGAAGATCAGCTCAACCTGCACAGCTCACTGAGGTGGCTCACTAAGTAGAACAAGATACAGGAAATACACAAATAACTGCTTAGGTCTTTCCTTCTTTTGTGTCCCCTTTTAACTTTTTCAACATACACACGGAGGAAAATTAAATGCCCAAAGTTGCCGTGTAAGTATTCCAATTTGACCAATCCCCGCATTTACATTATGCGGGAGCTTTTAAGGGAGTGTACAATGAAGACATCATACCAAAGAACTAAATAACTTCATTTAAAAAAAAAAGCGCACTGAAACTGCATTGTCGAATGGGAATTAAGCGAAGATATAATAAATTTAAAAAAATGAATATTTGAAAATATACACAGACGCAGGCTTCCAGCATTTAGGTGGTCTTAAAAATTCACAATCCCCTTTAAAATGAACTAAATTAAAATAACACGCATCTTATAATTTATACAGGTACAGGAAAAAAAATACGAGCACATTTGTACATTGTACATGCAGCCATTTTTTAGGCTTATTTCTCTCTTAGGGAAATTGCAACGAATAATTTTCTCCCCTGGGGGGCCCGTGAAGAAAAACATAATTATGCCATTTAGCTTGTTGATGTGCTGCAATCACAGTCAGAGCGCTCTTCGGCAGATTAAAAATAGAAGAACCCCACTTCCCCTCCTCCCGCCTCCAACCCCTCACCCTCTCAAAATAGAGGACATTAGACAAGAGGGAATTATATAAAACCCAAGGGATTTCCGAAGTGGAGTGCAGAAAATAAACTACGAGGATTGGTATAATAAAGATAATTTAAAAAATAAATAATAATAATAACAACAACAATAATAATAATAATTATTATCATTATAAATAACACATTGCATTTTTTCACAGTAGGATAAAGTACATCAATATAAGTACAGTTCGTATATGCTGTAGTACAGTACGTACGTAAGTACAAATTATATTAAAACAGATCCTATAATAATATATAAAATATTATGAGCCGTACTAAACGTAGTTAAATTGTTTTTGCATTTATTTATTGATTTTGACCTATGTTTTTGGTCATGTGAGTTATTTTCAGATATTTAACTGGCTATTTATTTATTTTGTTAACTAGCTTCTGAGAAAGTTGCCTGCAGAACAATTTTTTCTCCTGGGAGAAAGACTGCTGCCACGGCACTGAACACACAAATCCGGGACTTTAAGTAGTTACTAATAAATAAATAAATAAATAAATAACTAACAATAAGTATTTTGAACACCTAATATTCACGTTCTAGATAAAAGGGCGATTTATCTTTATAACGTCATATTAAAAAAGCTAATATTTGCTACTCATTATCCTATTTTTAAAAAAAAAAATTATTAGTATTTTCCTAAGATTAACGGACAGAAATCATAATTATAATCCACAAATGATGACTTTCCCAAATATTCAGTATCAGAGTACTGGCTAAATTTGTTCAGTCCCAGTAAACCAGTAAACGCTTGTCGCATTTCAGATGGTCAATGCGGAGGAACACTGTGATCTTTCAGTTCTGTAACATTTTCACAATAGTCACTGTTGAAACCCACGACCGCGACAGCTGCCTTTTTCCTCAGCGGGTCCCAGTATAGTTTAAACGGTACTTAAAACGCAGAGTTTGAGGTTAGCCAAGAAGCAGCAGAAATAAGAGCAAGTCTGACACCTACCTGTGAAAGGTGGAAGGGTCCAGTCCTGGGCTCTGTTCCACAACACAGCTGTGCAAACTTTGGGAAGGATGGATTTCACTATTTCACCTCACTGAGGATTTAAAGACAGTGCGTGAAGAAGCAGGAGGTGCCGCCACGTCCCATTTCAAGCCCGGCCGCTTCTCACAAACAGCCACGAAACGGTAATGAAACAGTAATGAGGACTCAATTTGGCATAAAATCGAAGTCATTAGCAAAGTTCTCCACCTGACTGGTCTGTAGAAAACACTCCACACGTCGCACTTATTGCCAGTAGTCAAGTTAAAGGATCGCCGCCGTGTTTCCCTTCGTTATCATAGCAACATTTTCTAACACCAAACTTCTCCACGTTCCAGGTAAAGCGCATCAGAACGCCACGCTGTTTTATCCTGATCATTCGACCCCCACCCCCCCTCCAAAAAAAGTGCTTTATATTGCGCCACTGGTTCAAGGTCTTACAAAAGATACACAAACTTTTCAAAAACAAGCCTTGCAGTGAATATGTGCATGTTTGTAACTCGTACTTTGATTAGCTTGAATCGAATTTCAAATGAGAAATACTATATACTGTCGCCTCATCTGACAAAAGTAGATATTGACATGAATAACTGTATTAAATGTTTTAATGCTTTGCCATTTTACAACGCGACTGCAAATGTATCTATCTATCTATCTATATGTAGAGAAATAGACAGATAGATAATATATGTCTTTCTTTTGAAGACAGAAAATGAGAAAAAGTAATTCACACGCAGGGGAATCAGACGTCAAAATATATAAATAATTATTTTCAACTATGAAGCACTTTAAACACAAGCACTTATATATTCATCCCCAAAACAATTGCTGTACACATGTCATTTTCATAATTTACTTCAAATTTAGTGTATAGTCCATTTTAAATACAAAATGCTACATTAAATATACATATTAGTTTTAATACAAATAGTCTCAAGCGACAGCAACGGTTAAGACATTTCTTAGATGTTAACGTATTTTGGAATAACCGTCCAGAAACTAAAATGTAAGATTTAGCACTTGCTCGTTGGAAAATATCCTTTCTTTCGTCTTTGTTTTAATTACTCTTTATTATTTTTTTTTTTTTTTTGCCGACACAAGTAATAAATAAGTGTCCAGGTGAGGGGAGGCCGGTGTTAAATGTGGGACATACCTTTCTTCAGTTCATAAGGGGGCTCTTTACACAGCTGTTCTACCTGTGTTTGGCTCTTCGCTTTGCTCTCTCTCACCACGGCCTCTGCTCTACTCAGCACAGTTTGGTTTAATCCATTGAAGTGCGCGCCCGAGCCCGTCGCGGGCCCCTGGCCTCCGTGCAGGTGCCCAAACGAGCCGTAGTTCGTGTAGCCCGGGTAGAACGGGGACGTGTAGTAAATAGGCCTCGAGAGCACCGTGTTACTGGGAAACGCCTGCCGGGGGGGTGACCGGGAGGGCGACGACGGGCTGGCCGAGATCACCGTGCTCTGGCCCTGCGCAGAGCCCTGCGGCGCCTCACCGCTTCCTTTACACCTGTCCGAAGAAGTGGCGATTTCGGCAAGGGACCAGAGTTTGGGTTTGGGTGCCGAAGGCGGCGAGTGGATAACAGACGTGGCGTTTCCGCTGCCGCCGAGGCCGCCGGGGGTAGCCGCGGGCGTGTGCACGGTCTCCGGCGGGACCCTTTCCTGCGCGGCGACTTCACCCCCGCGGAGCGCACGCTGTGGGGACGAAGTGGTGGCTCTCACGGAGTCCGCGGGAACCTCTGTCCGCTCCTCGTGCTCTCTGAGCTCCGAATCCGTCAGAACCGGGTCCGTCTCCTTAGCACAGCTGTCCTCTTTGAACCTGGCGCATGTGACGTCCCCCGCGCCCAGTTTGTGTTCTGCTGTTAAAAAATGTTTAAAAAAGTACAAAAAAGTTTCAGAAAAATACGATGAACGTTTCTTTAGTTTTTGTAGGATCATTAACGCATCTTACTGCTATTTACGTTGAGAAAATAAATTTTACCATTATAGTTCTTAAAGTTTTTTACAAAGAAAAAAATGACGTTAACAACAACGATGATAACAACAACAACAACAACAATAATAATAATAATAATAATAATATAGGTATATAAAATCAATTTGTTACATGTGAAACTTCGTAAAGAATTATACCATTTAAGCCGCTGTCGGTGACGCACAGCAGCTCGAGACGCTCCTAAGTAAAAGCAGTTGTCTCGTTAAAAATGATGCAGCGCCATTAGGTAGCGGGCAGCGGGCGCGCGCCGAAGAGGATGACACGAAGTGACAAACATAGCCACCATTTTGTACCGACCTGACTCGGTGTCTGTGGAATCATCCTTGTCCGTCGCTTTGTGAGGCTCGTCCTCGTCGTTCTTCTCCAGATCAATGTTCTCATCTTCCTCCTCGTCTTCGCTCCTGTTTCTCGGGGTCCAGGTCATCTTGTTCTCTTTTTTGAGTCTCCTCCTGGCGTTGGCAAACCATGTGGACACTTGAGTGAGGGTCATCTTGGTGATGATCGCCAGCATGATCTTCTCGCCTTTGGTGGGGTACGGGTTCTTGCGGTGTTCGTTGAGCCAGGCCTTGAGTGTGGCAGTGGCGTCCCGCGTGGCGTTTTTGCGGTACGCGGGGTCCCCGTAGGGGTAGGAGCCCAGGGGCGCCGCGTATGGGTGATACCCTATGGAACCAGCCATGCCTGAGGTGTGATCGTACGGGGACCCCTTCCATAAAACACAGGTACAAACATACATCACAAAAGTGCTTTTCAGAAAACAATATAATCCTCAAATATTTCAGTTAATCGGCCAAAAACAGCAGACAACCCGCCAGTTTTCAGTCAGGTCTTTGCTACAAATCAGACGTACATTATCCTTCAAACTGATTCTGGTTATGCATTTGGCTAAATATGTTCGCATGTAAAATGCACATCAAAACTCCTGCAAGTTAATTTATTTACATTTGAATTAATATCTTTCGAGACTTAAAATATTCTGTTGCGTAGTGACTTCAGGTGCTTATATCACTATTAAGTCTGTATTAAATAAGGTTAAATTAGCTCGGTGTTTGTTGCAATTTATCACTTTATATATAATTATTACAGATCATTAACTGTTGTCATTGTTGTAATGGTATAAAAAGTGCTGTGGTTGTCATATTGGTTAGTCTATGTTGCCTAACTGCTGTAAACTGTTCGTCTAAATTTAATCCACTTCGCTATTAAATTATTACTCCAAAAGAATAAGCTTTTATGGGTATTTCTTTTAAAGTAATAATTTAATAGCGACAGCTTACAAATATAAGTAAGAAAACATCAAAGCAAGCATGAGTTTACTAAATTAAAAATGCATTTCGACTAAGTGTAAAATCACAGCAGCCCACTCATGGACAGTTTCGGTTTTTACGACCTAATATTTTCATATTTTAACAATTTTGCATTTGCTTATGGTTCCTTTAATCGTATATGCACATTGGTCTTCTGTAAGATCTGTATTCCAGCTTTTATAGATTTTGAAGTAGTTTTAAAAGTAGCTATAAAATTAAGGTAAAAAATAAAGTTAAAGTTTAAGTTTGTAAAATAAGGATATGAACGCATCCAGTAGTTCAGAGGCAGGCAACCGGCATTTTATAGGACATAACTTGGAGGAGAAAGTTTGGAGAAGAAGCAGCTCTTTTCCTCCAGTGGGGATGATTGTGGTGCGTGCGCTTACACACACGCACACACACGCGCGCACACACACACACACACACACACACACACACGCACGCGCGCGCGCACTCACCACGTAGGAGGTGAATGTGGCGGCGGCCGCCGGGTCTGCGCTGTACGGCAGGTGGGATCCGTAGCCCGGCGACGCACTGCTGAACGCCGTAGATCCCGCATAGGGGGCGAAGGCGGACCCCGAAGACGACCTCCCCAGCTCTTCGGTCCTCGGACCCGAGATGACGCTCGTGCTGTAAGCGGGACACGAGTAGAGCGCTAGGGAGGCGGATGGCTGGTACAAATAGCCCTGAGGATACGCCATGGTAAAAAAAAATCCCCAAAATAAACCCTTTACTTCCGCACGTCTCTTTTTATTCGCTCGCGCACGTTTGGAAGTGAACCACAGACACTGGAAGAGACCATAGAGACTCGTCTCCCTCCGTACGATGGCAGCGTAAAAACAAATTAGCAAAAAGGTTTCAGTTGCGTTATTTGGTCGCTGTCACACACAGCCGACCGGGTGTGTATACTCGATCCCAACCAGCTTCTTCTCCTCTTTTTGGGGGGCTCGCTTTCCTCCTTTCTCTTCCTCCCTCACATGCAGTGCAGGGTAAGTTTCGAATGGGGGCTTTGCTTTTGGAGAATGTCCTGCCAGGATGCTAAGTTGGAAATTGAGAATTGTGACGCCTCATGCTCCTCCTCTCGGGGTGTAGTCAGCGCGCGCAGC
>UFQX01000014.1:492799-524206 GCA_900497675.1 Arapaima gigas
TAAATGTGTGGGTCTTTAATTCACATAAAGGCCGCCAATAGGTTTCGCATAGAAAAAGACAAAAACAAGATAAACCAGTATTCTTAGCAATATTTAAAAGAAAATTGTATTAACTATGGCTTGTCTAGCTTTTAAACAGTTCACAGTTTTGCACTGCACATTTATACAACCAAATGATTACTAAGCTGTTCACAGTAAATATAAGTCTTGTCAAAGAGGACCATAACAGGGCCCTGTCTCGGACTTGATCCAATAGCTGAGTGGATACAAGGCTGTAACTGCTGCCCATAATTGCTTCCACAACTAGTGAGTTTAGAATGAAATCTTTCGTTCTGTGATCAGTGTTGTCTTAACTTGTCCATTATTACTTTGTTCTAGCTGTGCAACCCTGCAAAGTACAGGCTCAGATTGGTTTTGACACATTGTGTCACCTTTCTTGAGAGCAGCGGATCATGATTGATTATACTGTCATGCCAACGAAATACAACACAGGTGTTTGTCATTGTAATAACCAAGTTGTTGATAGAATGTCTTTTTCACAGTGAAATTTGAAATGAGATGCATTACAAGATTATTGAATTTGACTCATATCAAAACAGGGCAGTGCTTGCTAAAACAAAAACCACCATCATAGTTAAATGGGAAGGGTACGAAAAGCAAGCATTAATAAGACATTTTTTAAATTCAGCTATAACTGCGGCACAAAAGAAGGCGTAACATTTAGGGACTGGTTAACTATAGAATATGTTATTTAAGTTTTTAATAAAATGGCTTTCTTAGAAATTATAGCTATAAAGCAACAGCTTTAATAACAAAAAAATTTTCATGATTTTTTTTTTCTCAGATGCGAAGGTCTTTCCTGTACAACGTACCATTCCTGTTGTAAGTTATATTGTATTTTCATGTTGTCTTTTGATTATGTGAACCTTTTATTGCATAAAACAGAGTACATTTATCTTCGACATGCATTTTCACCATTTAGATTGTACTCTGTAATTTAAAGTGTGTAATTTGGTGCATTCTATGATGGATTCTACAGAATTTGAAGTTTTATAAGCTTTTAGTTTGGATGTATGCATACAACTTCTGCATACAAGTATACGGAAGAAATGACACAGCAATGGCTTTCTAAAATAATTTTAGCAAAATTCAGGTTTGTTTCATTCAAAGCTGCATGCAAATTGTATAACTCTATGCTATTTTGTAAAACAATTCAGAAGAAATTAAGGCACAAATCAGGGGCCCTGGTGAGAAATAAAACTACAGCTTTTGGTCACAAGCCTGCTTCCTTAACTAGCTCCCTTGTTTTCCAAGTTCTTTGCCTTTTTCTCCTGCCAGAGTCCTCCTCGGAGCAGCAGACACCACCATCACATCAGTGCTGAAGTGACGATACTGTAATGCAGAGTGATGTGGAAATGAGAGCGTTCAGAGCTCTGAGCCTGCTCCACTCTCCAAAGCTCCTCCCTGGCGGCTCCGGCGATTATGATTGATTTGTTTGTGACAGATCGCAGGAAGCAGTCATTGATTTCTCAATGTTTTATCCCAAAAATTATTTACAGTTGTAACCGTGGGGAGGTATTTCCACGGACTGTCAACGCTTGAAAGGCTGAGATAATATTCCCTGCTCCATGACAAGACAAATTACCTGTAATGAGCACAGTAGCTGAAGGGTATACTTTTATTTTAGAATAAGTCAATAACCCCAGCGACTAAACGAATATTGATTCGGCATAATGAAGCCTGAGTAATGTGAAAATGAGCTCTTCAAAGAGCCTGCTGAAGGAGCTGTCCTCACACGTTCTACCCGGCTGCCCTGTGAAATGGTGCAGATTGCAGTGGAGTCATTAGCAGGCCCTGTGCTTCTGCTCTGCTGCAGATGGGCCCAGGAGATGAGAGTCACTGCGTTTAACCCTCTGAAACATGCCATGTAGCCCCTTTTTTTAATCCGTCGCTGGCACCTTTTTTCAAGGCTGATTGACACATGCTCTGAATCTGTGTGCATTCTGTGTTTTAATTTACTGCCAAACTCATTCTCAGATCTTTTCACAAGCAATTTGCTGCCCTGAAATTGATTCTATTATTTTCTTCCTTTTTTAGCTGTGTAGGCAAGCAATTGTGTATTACAGTCAATGTCATACTTGCAAAATGTCAGTAGAAAAATGGCAGCAGGAGGTATAGTGGTTAAAGTCACAACCTTTAGACTAGAAGTATTCAGGCTCAACTCTCACCTCCTGCTGTGGTACTATTGACAAAGATATTTACTCTGAACTGTGCCAGTAAAAATTACCAAGCTTTATAAATGGATAAATTACTGATGGAATCTTAACACTGTGAGGTACTTTGGAGTATTGACCAAATTTAAAAAGGAAGTATTGCACCACCTGTCTGCTGATCCATTATGTGGAGTTCAGCCTCTATTCTGTTAAGTATTTTTTGAGAGTAACCCTTGTCCTTTGGTTGAGATAGTTATTGGTAGGACTTTGATTCGCAAAGCCAGACAGCAGGCAAAGTCCCAAACCCCGTCTGACATGGTAGCTATCATTTGCTGCAGTTCACACAGCTGTAAAATGGTGTCAGTGGCCCAGTCAAAACCACCCTTTTCTGTGAGAACAAATGCTCTCAGTCAGGCTTTACTGCGCTATGGACAAAGAGTGAAGTACTTAGCTCTGCTTCTACCAGAGCAATTGTGTCCACCATATGTGTTATGATCATACTTATCCAGCCTCCACAAAAAGACCATGAGTTATATATTCTTAGTGAGTACCCATAAAGTGGATATTTCTGAGTGCAACACAAACACGAGATGCTTGTGAATGTTCACTGCACTACTTCAGGGTTTAAAATAGACGTAAGATTTCAGTGGGCCCTGTTGACCACAGAGTGTGGAATGGAGATTTTGATTCCACAAGGGATGTGATCAAGGCCCCTTGGGCAAGTGCTGGGGAGTGCGGGTGTTAAAAAACCCCATCACCCAAGGGACTAAAACCAGCTCCTTAACCTTGTGTTTCCTCATCCTACTCTATCAAGGAAACAGCAACAATCTCCAGTTGTTTGCTTTAGATGATGAGTATTTTTTCAGATAACTTTTAAGTGTACTTCTCTCTGTTTAACAACAGCTCTATCTTTCTATCTATCTATCTGTCTGTCTGTCTGTCTGTCTGTCTGTCTGTCTGTCCATTTATCAAGGATATTTTTCCTTTTTTAGAAGCTGGCAGTTTTGACAGTTTCAATAAAGACTAAATACCCTTCATAAGGGTACTGCAGCAAGAGATGGAGTTCATCCTGGGCCCTCTGACTTTGTGTAAGTCACCAAAGATCTTCATCAGAATTTAAGTTGTGCTATCTGTCAGGCCTGGATTAGGAGTATAAGGGATTCTTGTGTGTCCCATCTGCATAGTAACCAATGAAGAATCAACATACACCCTGGGGCTTCTTGCTCTTACAAGAGATTGTATGGCTTCATCCCACATCCTCACCCACACTTCCACCCCCACCTTGCACACATAAAATGCTCCAGCTGGAAGGAAAAGCTAACTCTTTGCATCTAATCCTCAGAGGGCAATGTTTAAAGATCATAGTTTGACATAGAAGGTCCTTGACTAAGCTTCAGATTGAAAAAAATTCTTATAGTTTAAATGTAAAAACTGCAAGAACTATAAGAAATGTAATGCTTTTTTCACATTCAGTGAACTTTGAGTGCAGTGCTGGACTTTCTCATGGGGGGTGTTAATTAAAGGAAGCTGGGATAGGATACTGGACCCTTGACCCCCCCATATTATGTGGGGGCTTCTTGTGTAGCCATGTTTTCACACATCGAGCTTTGATGCTATATCCTCTTACCTTTGTACTTCCAGGAGCCATGTTTCATAAACACGGAGTAGAAAACATCCTTCTCGTTTGAAATGTAGCTAGCTTCTTTTTGACTTGGTTCATTCCTTGCGTTCTTGCATACACCCTCCTCCCTGCCTGGTCGGATTGAGTTTCCCCAAACCTCTCTGCTGCTTTTACTTGCTGCAGCCCCCCCCCCCCCCCCCCCCCCCCCCCCCCCCCCCCCCCCCCCCCCCCCCCCCCCCCCCCCCCCCCCCCCCCCCCCCCNGGCCCCCCCCCCCCCCCAGTGTAGGTGACATGTGCAATTGGCTGCAACAAAAATTGAGGCTTTGTTTTTATTCATTTTTTTAACCATGTCTCCAGTGAAATATATTTTTTGGAATACTGGTGAAAGCAATGCTTAAATAGAAAAGTAATGTGGACAACCAAAGAACTAATCTGTACCCCATACTCAGTAAATCAGAGTACATTTGGTCTTTATGCTCTGTTGCTTCAGTGCACAAGATCCAGACATTACTTGCATGCAAACAACCTACAGCGTCCTAAATTAATTTAAGGTAGACAGCATTGCCCTTGGCACTAGTATCCATCTCTATTTGTTATTTTCTGGAGTCTTTGTATTTGAATACAAGTGTACTAGCGTGATATATTTAATGGAAACATTAAGGTTTGTTTGTGGAAGAACATAAATGGGGAAGAAATAGTCTTTATTTGATTTGTGTTCAGAGTGATGGGCAATGAAACTTATACCAGACATTCTGCAACTTATCTATATCTCAGCATTCAAAAAACAACATTCCTCTGTGTTATGCAAGTCCAGAACTAAAGAGAGTTATGAAACGAATCTGGCTTAGGTAAGGCGAGCTACAACCCTGAGTTATGGAAAGATGTGAATGTTGTTCATTGCCCTATTGAAGGATATGTGTGACCGCATGTGTTTACATGCATGCTTGCATGTGTATGTTTCTTTCCCCTGACCTTGTATTTTAGTGAAAGGTACATGGGAATGTAACTGGATAGTATAGGATAGGATAGGATGTAAACCTATTAATCCCTGCATAGAAATTCAATCGTACAGCAGATTAAACAGAGGACACATAACAGGAAACACATAACAAGGCTGCCACTAAGGTGACGCCATCTTGGAAAAGAGAAATCATCTCGTAATTTCAGATTCTCAACCCATCAAGTGACTAGATGAAACAAGGTGCTATGTACACATTATCATTTGGGCAGCTCGTCTTAACTTTCAGCATTAGAAGCACTGAACTTTAAGCACTACCAAGTACGAGTGTGTAAAATACCAACGTCAAAGTCTACCAAAGAGCCTCAGTGTGAATTTACCAAAGTGTCAGATTGTGAGTGTTGAAGTGTTTTTTCCTTTTTTTGAGAAATAGCCATGTGCCTTACTGAGTCTGCAAACAATAATGTGTTAATACAGGAGTCCTGCAGTGAAGACAGGAAGAAAGTCTGCCACGCAGGGAACAGAAGAAGTGCTCGACCTGTGGAGCTCCTTACTGGCTGGATGGGCCCTGGTTGTTTTAGTACAGGATACCATCTGAACTGGCTGTACCTGCTACTGACTCCCAGGGTAGCACAGAGTGTAATTGCTGCAGCAAAAGCAGTAGATTTTTGCAGATTAACACGGCACAGCCCGACCTGCACTACCCTGTCTTTCGTCACTCCCTCAGAGGTTGTGCAGACGTGTGAGTTAAAATTCACCTAAATATTTTGGAAAGGTCATGCCAGAGAACATGGTATGGTAAAATGATCGTCTAATGTACTCCAAAGAACACATTTTGACGAAGGTAACGGAAAATGAAAATTTTGGTGTTTTTCTGATTTGTTACTAGAAATTTCCTCTAGAACACATTTAATTTGAACAAAGTCTGAAAGGAATTTATCAGTTCTGCTGTCTTTATTTTTTCAAACATTTTTATGTTTCTTTTGTTTCACTCCGTGGCAGATTGTCTGCTGTGCGGTTCATCTTCCATGCCTCCACGATCCCCCAGTGAGGATATGCTGATAATATGAGGCAATGCAAATTCAACCCAGGGGAGAGGACACAGGGGCAACAGGTAGGAGGCAGGGGGTAGTGAAGGGTGGGGAGTGAGGGCTGTTAGTTGGATTTCATGGCCTTGCTTTGATTCCAGCTTTGACAGGAGGTCTTTGTCTTGTTGATGCCCACCACGCCTACTGCCTAACTCCTTCTGTGACAAGCTGGCCTTGCCAGATGTAGGACAGAGAGATGGACTGTCCCCTGTGTTCCTCCACTGTGTCACATGGCTAGTCACATGACTGTCGTAGTTCCCATAGCATATCTTTTCGGGCAAGTTCTTAAATGGCTTTCTTCAGCATTCACTTTTATTTTTCTTCATATCTCAAACCCTGTCTTTAAATTATGCATTAGTATTCCTTTTACTTTTCTTTCATGACATGTTTCTTTCTTGATATCCCCTCCAGAAAAGATATTTATAATTATCTTCATGAATAAATGTGGGGAGAAATAGACTCTTTGCAGAAAGCGGTTGTTAGAATGAAAAAAAAAAGACATCTTTGTTTTTTACCCGTACCATTTTAACCACACCATATACTATTTTTTCAAATTGTGTGGCCAATTGGGAAGAAAGCATCAAAGTTAAGTGTGAAACTAACATTGCTCCTGCCGTATGTGAAATTAGCCGTTGCCTGGAGACTCTTTCGGTTGCCGTAACATGGTAATGGAATTTCAGAGGACTCACTTTATCTTCCTTATTATTTTATTACATCAGTGAGTGGTAACTAAAAATACAGCAAGGATTAATGAGTAATCTATGATATTTCATAGCACTTTGATAATATAAAATAAGTGGTTGCTCTTGGTAAAATTATCTGATAAGGGTTCATAACTGTTCAACTACAGAAGATTTTTCAGGCGTGTAAAATACCAAAACATGGGATGATTTTTAATTTCTGTGACACTATGTGTCTGTTTCCATTATGGAGCTGAAGTGCAGCCAGTTAATTCTTTTGTGGGGGGATTTTTCAAAGATGAAAACACTTTTTCCCTGCCTCATTTTTCCTATTGTACACAAATTAGCAGTGGTCCTGGAGGGCAGAATGACACAAGGTTACTCAAAAACTGTGTGTTTAATTAATTGAAAAATGCTCAAATTGCTTTTACAGTTGTTATGTAAAGTAAAAAAATAGGCTCTGTGTTGCCAGTACTCATCTGTAATTAGTACCCATGGGAATGAAATATTTAGCATCAGTAATGTAGCAGCACTTAGGACACAAATTTCTATTTTAGTAATGAAGAAATGGTGTAGTGTTAGTGCAAATGGCTGAGACAACAGCTGTGACAAGGGGAGCAGCATGGGATATTTCAATAAGACACCTCGCTGGTGCACTACTTCTGCCACATTACTCATTTGTAAGAGATATGCAAGTTTAATTCCCAATGGCAGTGTAGTGCCTGGAGTGTTTACATTTCTAATTGGATGGAGGGCCAGGTCTGCAGCCAGGGGTTTGCTTAAATTTGATGGAGGGTAAAGTCCTGTGTTCTGCAGCCAACCCCCTTCAATGTTTTTTCTGGGGCAGTCTTCTATCCGCACCCCTCCCCCGCCTCCGCATACTCGCCACATGTGTAACTCAAGCCCACCTTCCCCCTACTCATGCAACCCCAACCCCCCAAACCAACACCAGTACCTCACCCACCCACCACAATCCCCTAAGCAAACTTCAGCACAGTGTTTACTTCACTTATGCAAACTGCCAGTTCCATTCCACCCCTGATACAACCTCACACCTCAATTCATGTCAGCACAAAAATGTCAAGGCCAAAAACAAAAATGAAAAATAGCAGCAATAGCAGAGTTGGCATGACAGGAGAAGTAGAAACAAGCCCTTGTTTATTCCAGCTTTAATTACATGTTGAGTGCAACTACTTCAATGATACTTCAGTTGTGAAGACTGGGGCGCCCGGGCCTTAATGAACTGAAATGGTGGATGGCAAGAGACCCGCTGGGATTCATTGCCCGAGTTAACTGCTGAGCAGTGTTTGGGTTGGACTCACAATGACAGTTGAACTGTGTTTAATGCCTAGTTAGCGAGATGTCTGGATGCTTCCTTCTTATTTTAAATGGGCCATGTGCAGACATCGACAGCTGACTGAAGCAACTGCTCAACTTGTCCAAGTGTATCAAGTTCTCAGCTAATGAGAAATAATAAAGGTTATTTCCATGAAAAGGACTTTGATCTGCCCACACTGGAACAGTTAGTAGCCTGAGAAGAGCTATGGGATGGCAGGAGTGCTAATTTTAAACTTTCCTTTTAATGTGTATTAGGGGACGGATGTGGAAAAGAACACAGTGGCACTCAAATTTACTAATTCTGTACAGCTTTCCACATGAAAAATTGTTATTTTATGGCATTAGTGAAGAAGTCTCGATAATCCACTAATGAATGGCCCATTACCTCAGTACACCATAGCAAATCTACTACCTTAATGGGAGTGACTGCTCTAAGCCACTGTGGCTGGTCCTGTGTGGATCTTGTCTGCTGTGTTTGTTAATGTGCCCTATGTAGCGGAAAGACACGTCGCTGGTGGAAAATATAGAGTACGGGTAGCCCTCGTCTTGTGATGTCATCCATATATGACTGAGTCACACTTACGGTCAATCATAAATAAATAATGGTAATAATGATAAAAATAAAAAATGAAATGGACAAAAATTGTCAAAAAAATAATTTTTACATTTTCAGAATTTTGAGAAGCAACTGTGCATCTCGTAGCAAATTAAAACATGCATATGTAAACATTTTGGAATTTACAATGTACAGTACTTGTGCAGTACATTTATAAAGTCATCGTGCAATGATTGCATTTTCCGGCGGCGGCACTAAAACATGTACGGTACTATGACAGGATTGAATGCTTGTAGCATACACTGTGGATAAAAATGTTATGAAAATGCATTAAAACATTGCAGCTGTACTGTATGTATGACATCATAGCGAAACAACTAAGCAAGGTGAATGCCATAAGAGACTGGGAGCTACAACATTATGGCAGCGCTTATGTACAGCCGGCAACCCTCTTCCCTTCCCTTCATGTTGCTCAGCACAGGTCTTCCCTTTATTGTGCATTTCACAGAACTGAGCTCCCACCAAAATTTATCTAGGACTGCCACTATATCCCCAATGGTACCACCTCTTTCTAATGTACTATTTGCACCATTGGAGTAAGAGGTCTCCTCCCTTAATACATCTCACTGTCATATGGCACGGAATACTGAAGTATTTAAAGAAAAATTTTATCAGCATACTGCACTTTTTAAACAGAAGCTTTGAGAAAAAAATACAGTAGTGAGTTATGTAATACTGGTATGAGTAATATACTATACTATGATAAGAAATAGAACAAAATACGTTAAAGACATTAACAATTGTGTATCGACTATACACCCTTTAAAATAATCGGTCTGTCGTGAGTATGATGCAGCTTACCACTGATTCAGGTTACAACCTGGCTATTGATCCCTAACCCATTTGTAGGTTGAGGACAGTCCATATTGCCTGAGCTGATTTTTGCTGTGGCATATGGGTAAAATGGTATACAGGTTTCCCTCACATAATGGGTATAATGCATTTGTGAAGACTGTCTTGTGCAATGAAATCTCATAAACTCTAAACTGCTATTAATTTTGATGAGAAACAAGGATGTGTTCTAAAACAAAAGATTCATCCATTTTTTTAATCAACCAAAATTCCTGAATTATATTTTGAACATGGAGAAAACATAAAAGTAAGTTCAAAATTTCAGTACTGCCCTGTACACCTTTAAAGGCAGATTTAAGGGCCATATGTTCAAAACTGCTTATACATTATACAGTATACTCTATTTTGTATCTCCTACTCATAATTTATCTTCTTCTTTTTCATCTTTTCTTCTTCTTCTTTTTCTGATTATTTATGTATTTATTTATTCATTTATTTTATTTATTAAATTTTCATTTGTTTATTTGACTTTCCTGTTTCTGGGCAGCCCATAATATACATATTTTGAAAAAAAAAAACGTGTGTTACGTTGCTCTGGTGTATAAAAGACTGAATGATTATAGAGAGTTTATTGTTATGTAGTTAAGTCATGTTGGATAAAGGTGTCATTTGATGTGTCTGCTAAACAAAAATCTAAAGTAAAGCAGCAGGGATATATAAAATGATATTACCTTCGAAGATGATTCTATACATTTTATTATTATTACATTATTATTATTACAGATGGTACTCTATAATCATGAGACTACTGAGAGTTGGGTGTGAGTCAGAGCAGCTTCCGGACCACTGAGATGTGAATGAGAAACTGTTTAATTAGCCAAACAGAAATTTTATGTGCATCAATTTTAACTGTAATAAAGAAATCTTAACATGTGCTTTGTGCAAGGCTAAATAAGTTACAATTTCAACAAGTATTATTATTATAGATGTATTCGAAGTAACCTTATCTACAAGAGAGAAATATGCTCAAACTTTAACCCATGCAGAGCTGTGTACTGATGGACTGAGTACGGGGTAAGTGACTGCAAGCATATGTTTGGAAGATTTTGGAAGGGAAGATTTTCTTCTTTTACTTGTTCAAGCCAGGTAGATGACGCTCAATTCAGATTTTACATTTACATTTCATCACGTGGCACTTTTCTCCAAAGCTTTGTAAAACTCATGGAATACAACAATTTTACAGCAGTTTTTTTCAGGACAAGTTAGAATGTGAGCACATGGTAATATTGTTGACTACAGGTCAGATTTCCAGTGAGCAAATCATATTTCCTTCTCTGTTTGTGACAAAAATGGTTGTGCAAACATTGTACTGAGTAAAAGACATCTTGACTGTAAAAGGATTCTCATACTCCAAATTAGCCATGAGATTTGCTTTGACTTTATCAGGTACTACGTCCTCATGCAAGTTGTGCACGACCTGGTTAGGAATCAGACTTTGTTACAAGAATCCCACACTGCTCCAGTGCTACTCCTTGCCTCAGACCTGTCACAGGAAAAAAAATCTATTTCTAATTCTAAATCTTTTGCCTGACAGCCTGCCTTTCTGTCTGTGTATGCTTTTGTTTTCTTCAAAATTCTCCAGCTGTTTGTAGAACAGGTGTTGTAACCAGAAAACACAAGACACTCTTACATTACAGTTCATTGATAAGGTGACTGGATAAGTACTTAGCACTTTATTGCCCTAATGTTCTTGACAGTCTACTCCATAGTTGTATGTCTTTCTTTATGACACCTCATGAAACTGAGTCCAACATTTGTGCCACTTTCGAGAGGTATTTCATGTTGGAGAGGCTTATGATATCCAGGTCACAAAAGTATCTGGTGCTTCTGCACCTCAGGGGGAACAAATGTGACCTAAGGTAACACAAGAGTACAGTCACAGAATTTAAGATTTCATGGGGATACTGGCAAGTTGTTCAACTCACTTATTTATTTAGCTGACTTAAAGCAGCTAAAAATGTTCAGGGACACTGTTACTACCTATTTAAGCAGTTAGGTCATGTTTTACTGAAGGAACTTAGGATAAGACCTTTTGTTTAATTCTACAATTTTAACTTCTAGCAAGCACACACAGAAACAAGCACACATGCATGCATGCAGTGAAACTTGTTTTCTTGTTTTGATTTTAGCACAACCTACAAATGCCAATTCATATCAGTATCTCTTTGTTCGTGACAGTAATCTGGCAAAGCTAAATAGTTTGTCTGCATCTAGTTACAAGTACAAGGATACCACGATTAGCCTCTGCTGTCTCTAGAGCTGGTTTACTGGTTAGGTGGGTTAAGTCGATGGGACTAAAGAGAGAACTCTTTTGCTTTGCCTCCGCCTCCCCTACCTTTCAGTCTGGGATGATTCAGAAGTGTGGTTTTTAACCAATGTCCCAGTTTACTCTGTAGTCACAAATTTCCCAGGCAAATGCACCAAAGGCCACTAGTCCTCCACCGATAACATTACCCAGTGCAAGGGTCTACAGATACAGATGGACAGGGCATGAGAGGAGGAAAGGTGGTGTAGGGATGAAATGAAGACAAAGGGAGCTGTGTTGCAGAGGCAGTGATCACACAGGCAGATAAGATGAGTGAGAGACAACACCTGATGAAAAATTCCGTCACATCTGCCCTGATTCATATTCAGCAGCTTGTCCTGCTCTCTGACACACTTGTTCCCCCCCCTGCCGGGCTCCTTCCTCCACCAGCTCTTAATTCCCTACACTTTCAGTGCAGCTTCTGCTCTTGTAAAATATTTGCTGTCTTTGTTCTCCATCTCAGTTATGTATCTGATTGCTTTCAGTTTAAAGCTGCCTTGACAGATTTTTTAAACTAGTCTCAAATAGTAATTAGTCATTAATTTTGTTTCTTCACAACTATATTTATTTTAAAATCCAGAAGATCTGTGGAAGTTCTGATTGTTCCTAAATTGTCAGCACCCACTGTTTATTCACAATTATGTTAACAGTTTGTGCTTAATGCTGATGGGAAAAGTCAGTTTTTTCTTGACCATTCACCGTATTTGCGATCAATTTGCATTTGAGGAATTTATGTGAAACGGTCATCAGTCTGGGAGAAACACTTCTGCTGTACCCTTGATCATGAAACTAACATAAGCAAAATTCCTTTGATAAAATATCCAGCTATGCGACTAATATATGAAACTTCACGTCAGCTGAAATGTCTTCTAACAATCAAAATAAACTAAATGACTAGCTGAGTTAATCGGTGCTGCCCAGATCAAAAAGTGGAAAGGAAAATACTAATAACACATTATATATCACTGAACTGTATTACCGTTAAAGTAGCTGCATTTAGTACTTAAGTGTTGCTAGTGCTGTTGAACGGGCAGACACCACAGAGAGTGACACTTCATAGTCTAGTGGAAAGGCAGAAAGCAACAAGTAATAACAAAATATATCACCCGACTTTATTAACAATTTACCTTCTGCCACGTCTTGCAGAACTATGAGAAAATCCCTTTATCTTGTCTGTGTGTGTGTGTGTGTGTGTGTGTGTGTGTGTGTGTGTGTGTGTGTGTGTGTGTGTGTGGTGTGTTTAACTCCCACTTCACTTAGGGCCAGAAGTACCTGTGTACAAAATTTTAAGTCTGTGTCTTGAAAAACAAAGCTATGCATCAAGGACAAACAAACAGTTGGATGGCTGCACAGAAATTGAGCTTTTTTACATATAGAGGTCTTTGTTTTTGCTCAGGGTGGGACTCAGAATGATTTTTAAAACTGGTTAACTTGAAAACCAACATGGCTGTAGTAATGCAAAAGTAGCATGGAGTTCACTGTGGTGATGTGATGCATTGGAAGTCATAACACGGCCTCCAGGGTGCTTACTGACAAAGCATTTTTTATACATTTATGGAACAAAGAGTGAAGGAAATGGGAAAGAAATTCTTGTTTTTCAGCTGTTTGAAAAATCAATGAACTGACAGTGCATCTCACGGCAAACATCTTTGTAATGGCGTTCT
This sequence comes from Arapaima gigas, assembly GCA_900497675.1. Taxonomy (NCBI): domain Eukaryota; kingdom Metazoa; phylum Chordata; class Actinopteri; order Osteoglossiformes; family Osteoglossidae; genus Arapaima; species Arapaima gigas. The sequence goes on from UFQX01000014.1 coordinate 506,135, forward strand.
TAATCAGCAGGTGGTAATGACTGAAAAACAGACAGTCAAAAAAGTAGAAAAAGATGCATGCCAGGTCCCGGTATTAGAAACATTGTTGTTTTATGACTTTTAAAGATATAAACATTATCTATCTATCTATCTATCTATCTATCCATCTGTCTATCATCTTATTTTCATCACTTTTCTACTTAAAAAAACTGAATCTCTTTCTACATTCACCCAAACAGTAGAAATGCAGGAAACCAGTAATTCAGCTTGTTCTCATACTTTTTACACCTAGTGTGTACTGTTTCTCACTGTGGTGGTCATAATCATCATCGCACAACTTTTTTGAAATAATCACTCAATACATAACAATGAACAGAAATGTGAACTTTGGAGTTTGTATTTTTATCTTTAGTCATTTAAAATTTTTTATTCTCCTGCAGATTGAAATTAATTAAAATATCAGTCAGAGTACATTTTTCATCCCTTATAGTTGTATCCAAGATTTGGGCAACACAGTATGAACATGAGTAGTGGTGCCTCACAGAACCTCGGCTTTTCAGGTGTGGGATCGAATCCAACTCAGACTGCATAGTGTTTTCATGTTTTTCCTGTGTCTTGGTGGGTTTCATCCAGGTGGTCCATTTTCCTCCCACAGTTTAAAGACAGGCATTTCAGGTTACAGTTATTTCTCAGTTGCTTCGGCACATTTCTTGAAACTTTCTTAACGTTCTCACTACAATGAGTGCATTTCTCAAAACAGGTTATGCTCTCTGGCCACTTTATTAAGAACACATTTGCACCTGCTCGTTCATACAGTTACCTAATCAGCCTATCGTGTGGCAGCCATGCAATACATAACATTACACAGATACAGTTCATAAGCTTTAGTGAATGCTTGCATCAACCTTCCAAATGGGTAAAAAAATTTGATCTAAGTAACTTTGACTGTGGCTTAGTTATTGGTGCCAGATGGGATGTTTTGAGTAGGTGGAACTGCTGTTCTCCTAAGATTTTCATGCCCCGCAGTCTCCAGAGTTGACTCAGAATGGTGTGAAAAATAAAAAAAAATCCAGTGAGTGGCAGTTCTGTGGGCAGAAACACCTCGTTGATGAGACAGTTCAGAGAATGGTCAGGTTTGAGCTGGCAGGAAGGCTACAGCAACTCAAATAACCACTCTTTACATCAATGGTAGGCAGAAAACCCTCTCTGAACTAATTGTATGTTGAACCTTGAGTCAGATAGGCTACAACAGCAGAAGACCACATCAGATTCTACTCCTGTCAGTCAAGAACAGGAAGCTGAGGCTACAGTGGATACTTGCTCACTGAAACTGCTCACCTGAAGATTGGAAAAATGTCAGCTGGTCTGAAGAACCTTGATTTGTGCTGCACCATGTAGAGGGTAGGGTCAGAATTTGACATAAACAGCATGAAACCGTGGACTCAACCTGCCTTGTGTCAACAGTTCAGGCTGGTGGTGGTGGTGCATTGAGGTGGGCAATGTTTTCTTGGCACACATTGGGCCCCTAATACCAATCAAACATCATCAGAATGTTCCAATTGCAAATTAGCCACAATTTACTGATCTTCTTATGGGTACTTCCAACATGATGATGTGCACATGATGATCACAAACCACAAGTCATCTTAAACTGGTTCCGTGAAGATGGCAATGAGTTCAGTGAACTTCATTGGTCTCCTCAGTCACTAGCTCTGAATCCAATAGAACACCTTTGCGATATAGTAGAACAGCAGATTGGCAACGTCAGTGCCACCAATAGAAAAAGTATCTTCATTATTGTCTAAACCGTAACAATCAAAATGCTGTCGTCAAAATGTCTTTCTGTGCTTTCTTACTGACTGAATACTATTCGTGTCACAGCTACCTGTTTCAACATTGCAAATTTCCACAAAGCGGTATGTAAAGATCTGGCAAGAGAAAAATACTGACATGTACGTATAACTTTTTCAGAAATACATTTTTATTAAAATGGTGTCATCACATAGTACAATATGGAGACTCATAGTCACAAACACAAAGAGAAGTTGCACAGTACTGTAGAATAAAAAAGGTATCATTTGGACATGAGGTTGATGATCGTACGCTTCCCACCTCCATCCTGAAAATAAGTCTTCAACAGAATTTACAAAATGGTGAATATGGTAGGAGGAACTCCATCTGCATCCTTTGGTGGAAACTTAACTATTCCTGGATCAGACTTGTTTTGTGAAAGTTGACATTGTCCTGAACAATCACATAGTATGGCAAGTCATTTCTTACTAAGGCCCTCTCATTCTGTGGAAAATTCACTGTTGCTCGGTGGCCTGTGACATTTAGGCTGCATCTTGCAGAAATGTGAGAAACTCCCCTTTGTAAGTGAAATTATAGATTTCCCCTACAAGCAATTTATCACTTCATGAGACATTATAACAATATCATGTTACTGTAATTTATGAAATATATGCTTGACTGACTATGACCATTGGCTGAACAGTTTTGCATATGATGGGTGACAGCGATTACATACATACATGGTTTTAAGAAAAAAAACTATTCAGCTGAGAAGCTACGTAACCCATTTTGATCAACAAGATGTAATCACTTGATAATCTGGTCAAATGAGGACAATTGTGTTTGATCATTTGCCTACATTTACTAAAAAACATTTGTGGGAAACATTTAGAAATGGTGTTCTCTTTCTCACCTAAGTGACCTGATGGTATTGAGGTTACATACGTTCCTTTGCAAATGTAAGTTGTAATTTGAGAAGCAGCTAAGTGCAATTGTCCAAAACTGTAACTGGTCACTGTTAATTTCCAATAGTGTGTGACTTGTGTGGTCATCGTGCAATAGACTGATGTCCCATCTAGGGTGTAGTTTCATAATGTGGCACCCAGATACTCTGGGACAGACTCTGGACTGCTGCATTCCTGACCAAGATAAAGCAGTTAATGAAAATGGCTTTATGAATGAATATATCCAAGAAATAAATTGAGGTACGTTAGCATTAGAACTTTTTTATTGCTTGTGTAGATAATGAAGCAAAGTGGCTAGAAGTTGACAAATATTGTCTTTGCTGTTTCAAGCGAATAAAGTTTAATAAAATTAATGTTGCGATGGACGAACACTTCATTTATAGTGTTCCCTGGCTCATGCCCTATGTTTCTGGGATGGACTCTGGAACACTGGCATCCTGCATAAAACGAGAAGTTGATGAAAACTGAACAAATAAATGAAAGTCTAACAGCAAAATTTCAGATTCATTACATTCAAGGTTTTTATTGAATGTAACCCATATGTAAATTGAGTGACATCAATATTATAAAGTTTTCATTGTTTCAAATGTAGTCGCCCGATATACAGACTAATAAAAATGCACATTGTGAGATCAGGCTGAATGAGAGTCGTGAGGTGTACAACTTGCAGCGGGTGGGGAACTGGACATAGACAGACCGAGTGAGTGAGCCTCAGAGCACGAGAATCACAGCACCACCCTCAGCACTCTCTCAGGCATTGATGATGGCCAAACACCATGATTGATGGTGGGTCCCACACTGCTGGCACGGCTGAGCTGAGCTTTGAAGTCCCCCAGAAGGAAGTAAATTGATATATCAACTTTAAGCCGCAGACCCTATTAAGGAAGCCCCCGGCAGGTTAATGCGATAGCCTCTACATTACCTCTCCCCCTCCCTGACTGGAGCCTTAACGCCACGCCTGCACACGGCAATCTCACAATCCCATTTATTTCTCTATCGGTAATGTTCCTCCCATTCCGGTCACTGCGGCAGTGAGTAAATCAGAGCTCCAAACACTGGGCCATCATTCTTCAGGACTGATTTAAGTGCAGTGCTGCAGACTCATTGCAACCAGACCAGGGTTCTGACAGCATTAATAGGGATTTTGTGCCTTTGGTTGTGGCTGCTCAGTCGCAGTGCAGTGCACACTGCAGGCAGGCCCCGTGAACTCTTTCTCAGGCACTCTGACTGAGCTGCGGTCAAAGTGGCAATTAGAGGGTCTTCAGGATCCTGCCGTGAACTCCGCTTCTGAGCACTTCATTTATTTTTAATGCTGTGTCGCCGTGCAGTGACATATTTTCGTTAAAAATGTAGGGATTTATCCTCGCAGTCAGATGCCTGATATTTATGATAAAACCTTCATCCTTCTAAAATGTATATGAATTGATTTTATTTTTTGGAGAATTTAATTTTTTCATGGACTCTGGGAAAGCAGGAATTTTTGCATAGGTTTATCATTACCAAGACGGAGATTAGTGTTTGAGCACAAGTGTTATCGGCCTTTTCTTCCATGCTGACACTCTGTGTTGTATCTGTGTATGAGAGCCATCATTTGAAGGAAGCTCATTACTGGCACTATGACAAGCAGGTGAGCGGACCAGGTACAGCAGCCTTATGAACAGGTGTGGGAGTAGTACTAGGAGCATGAAGGCAAAAATGCTGTGTTGTGTGTCTATACAGGTAGATTTACTGATACTTTTCTGTGCTTTGAGGTGAACAAGATAAAGATGTTTCCTTATAAAAAAAATGAATGTAACCATGCACAACTTTATCACAAGCACTTTCCAGCTGTATGATATAATGGATGCTTAGACAGACATTTACATGAAGAGGTGCGTGCCTCTTAAAAACCGAGTGGAAGAAAAAATATAGGAGAACACAAACAGAATTAAAACCACTGATTTCATATTTAGCAAAGCCTGATTTACATCTAAAATTTAAATTTGTAGTTTGTTTTATTTGTATGTGAGCTTTTGGTGTGTAGTAGCAATATTTTCCAAAATTCCTTCAGTATAAAGATATCTTTGTCCCAAGTTACAGCTGTGGTCTAATACAATAGAATCAGGACTGCCAGTTGATTCGGTCTTGTTGGTTAATGACACGTAGCAAAAGGCTTAAATCAAAGCAGAAAAAATGAGTAACCAAGCACAATCACATTGGATAAAGAAATAAGTAACCAATTAAATCTTAAGAATTCCTGGTTGGATGAGTGATTCATGTCACTTGTTTTGAATTATCATCTGCAAGCTTGAGGAAACATCAGGCTCTTGTAGGACACATCAGATACCTGTATGCATCTCTTTTAAAAAGGTATGTGTTGGAATCTATACCTCAAAAGAGGGGCCCAAGGGTTTGATTCGAAGTTCAGGGACATGTGGCCTTTCACTGTCTATGGGTAACAACTTCTTTTGCACGTATACAGTATTCTCACCCAAGGAGAGTGGGGTCTCATTAACACTACTAAGTTCCAGCCTGTGTTATTTAGCCAAAATTATTTTTTGCATATTTTTTCTCCTTCTTTCTGTCATTTTATTATGACTGCATTATAGTTTCTTGTTAGTAAGGCAAATGTGCTGCTGCTGCTGCAAAAAAAAAACAAAACATTTAAAATAATAAAATATTTGTTTTTTGTATCAATCTGAGTGCAATGAAATATTTTGCTGTAGTAAAAGAATAACTTATATAAGAATATAATGTCAAGTAATTTCATAGAGATATTTTTTCACAACAATGCGAATAAAACATAAAGGCCAATTTGTCTACATTGTTTTATTTTTCCAGTGTTGTTGAAATTGTATTTTGTTTCAGTGTCTGTTGTTTTAGCTAAAGCAGCTATTAATGGTTAACAGAACATGTTAATGAATTGATTCTAACTCTTTATCAAAATCATAACTGTTAACAGATATTTTGATTCAATTTTTTTGTATCAATATTAGTTTTTTCTCGTACCGTTTTCTCCTATCAACTATGGAAAAAGTTAAGATATGAGATAAGATATAAGATATGCAAGCTTTCTGTTTGACTTGCAATTAATATGAATCCCAAATTTTTAAAAATTGAATACCTTTGTGTGTGTGTGTGTGTGTGTGTGTGTGTGTGTGTTTGACTATGCAAACATCTCAATTAGGGTGAGAAGTATCATGGGAAACAGACAGACAGACAAAGAGACAGAGCTTACTAAATATGGAAACATCACACATTCCCCTACCTCTGTTGACTGGTGCAAAAACAGTGGCATTCAGAAATTTGTAGTCTTTGCTTATTAGAAGAGAGAGTGATGAACTCAGGTGTCTGTGCCCACAGGTGGATTCTAATCACTGTGCTCACTGCAGTGTGTCTACAGAATGTTTTTCCTTTTTTTTTACATTTCAGACTGCAAAGTCATTGGCATTACGTATGCTGTACTTGCATGAGACATAAGTACTTGTACCTTTACATTAACCAAATTCTAAATGTTTAAAATAGTGAGTAGCATTTTTGCTATGTAATGAAGTTGACTACACAAAAACCTCACTTACAATGAGAAGTATCTGTGTACCAAATTTCAAGTCTGTAGTTTGAAAAACAAAGTCAAGACAACCATTCAACTTTATAGCTATAGAGATACTGTATATCAAATTCTATGGTTATAAACACACATACACCCCACTTGGTCTCAAAAAATTCTTACCTACATCATATTCTCCTCTAAAACAAACATGCACACACACACACACATACACACACGTACACACTGCAGCACACCACACCACACCACACCACATGCTCATTGGTTCTTTGCACTACAAGAACAGAAAGTAGAGGATAAGGAGAATGCTTCCCTGATGTGGAGATCTAAAGTTCACTGAAGCTTTTCGCATACATATATATATAGAATTTTGAATATCTAAACTGTTATTTAGCATCCAAATCAGTTCTGCCTGTCTGGTTGATGGACAATTTCTGTGTGACCCCAGACGCTTCACATGTGACCTATACTGTCGAGATGTTCCCACATCTTTTTCCATGTGCTCACGCTGACTTTTTTCCAACCTTTTCTCTTCTTTTAAAGTGCCTTTTCCCTGGCATACATTAAATATGTATAAGCAAACTGTGACTTTGACAAGATTTTAACAGCATTTATTTGCATGATGTCTGTTAGATGGAAGCCTCTTTTTGCAGAGCTGTGTCCACACTGGGGTTGAGCTGAATCTGCATAGCTGACATCAGCTTCCCAGGCTCATAGCATATTGTTGGTGACTAGCTGCGTTACCTGGCACTGTCCAGTTCAAAAATATGTGGTAAAAGGAATTAAATCATTATATAATGAGGGAACTGTTTCACCAATAAAGTGGTTACATTTAGTACATATGTATTGTTAGCGCTGTTGAACAGGCAGATGCCACCAAGAGTGATGCACGTGCTGATAGTAGTGAATTGGAAAGGAACAAAAAAATCAAAATAAATATTGATCTTTATTACATCAAGATTTATTAAATCTTCATTACACTTCATCTTATTACACTTCTGCGTGTGTAGTGATGTGTGTGTCATGTACAGTTTCTCATTCATTTTTACATTTTCATGTGCTAACGTACGGACTCCTGTGCTGTGGGATGGCACTGACATGCTAGCTATAGTGATGTGCACACGATAATAACAATGTGTATACTTGTTAAATCTAGTATATTTGTGTGTATGTGTTTGTGAGCGAGTGTGCATCAGCGTGGTGTGTGTGTCTATAGAACGTGCAAACAGTAATCACAAGTTAAATATCACCAAATTTCATTTTGTCTCCCACTTTGTGTGCTTGAGTGAAAAAGTACATCAGCGTGTTTACAGAGAGCGTGAGGCAGCCGAGCTCATACATGCAGTGAAAAAATCTGTCAGCATCTGCACCAGTGTGGGTGTGTGGAGAGTGTCTGGCCTCTGGCAGTGTTTGTGTGTGTGAGTGTGTGTGTATTTGTGTGAAGTGAGAAAAACCATCAGAGTCACATGAGCATACTTACGACCGCACGTGAGATCACCACTCCTGCTTCTTCAAGCCTTGTCAGACTTAATTTAAAAATTTTAAAACAGTAAGTAGCTTTTTTGGAGTTAAATGAAATTGACTACAAAAAATTTCACTGAGTGTGAGAAGTACCTGTGTGTCAAATTTCTAGTCTGTGGCTTCAAAAACATAGCTGTGTAAAAAGAACAAACAGACAGAGACTAAGCTTTATAGAAATATAGACAGACTTAGCTATAAACTAAATTTTATGTGCTTATAATTTTCAGGAATACATTAATAATTTACTCAAACAATGTATTATTATTATTATTATTATTATTATTAGTAGTAGTAGTAGTAGTATTGGTATTAATAATTCCAGTAATTGTAGCTGTCATTTTGATCATTATATGTCTGGTATATTATGAAGATACGAGTTCCTTGCATGGAGATTTTTTAGTGAGCATGTGGGTCAGGTGCAACACAGAAACACATGGACATGCCCTGGATCTGAGAGCTTTGTGGGTGAGATGTGGCTCCTGGGATACTGTGAGGTCCTGTGTCCTTTACCTACACAGTCATGTCATAGATATGTTTCCCTATACCCCATTCACTGCCTTTCTGCTTTCATCAGTATAGATGAGAATTATGGAGAGACTGATATTATGAGAGTAGGTATTGAGCTCAGAAGCATGAAAATAAGGAAATCTATACAAAGGTATTTAGAAACTAATATGAATGCAATTAAAATTATGTGTTGGGATTAGTCGCTTGTGGTGCTTGATGGCTGTGGAGTCCTGGATGGCGATGGTGAGAACTTCAGACTTCTGTAGAAATGTGAAGAGACCAGTGCTCAGGGAAAGCACATGGGAATGTGAATCCTGCTCACACCACGTCCATCAATAACATGCAAGTTAATATAATTTACGGCATGGCCGTATGAAAAAATATTTGTACAAAATCTTAAAAAAACAGCAATAGCAGCAATAGCATTTGTTGATACATTTAATATATAAATATCATTAAATCAAGCTGAATTTGATATTTCCAATCCACTGTCCTAACAAATGCTTAAGTTTTTGGTGGTTGGAATTAATTGCAAATATGTGAATGTTCCCTTTCATTTGTTTTTCCAACATCCACTTTTGGGACAGTGAATGGTTTAAATGTTTGTTTTTTGTATAATGGTAAACATGAAGGTTTTTAAGACTGAATGTCTGGCAACTAACATCTTATCAACTTTAAAGCTGGATTTCTGTGTTTTACACAAAACACAGTTTCAAATTTTCTCTGCTTTCCAGGCTTGTGACAAATGAAGTTCTGACATTTTGTTTTGCTTGTCACAGTTAAGCAGTGACAATATCCATGCATTCATTTGTTATTTTAATTGAGAGCAAACTCTTTGATGGCCTTTCTAAACTTTCTGGCACAGGACATGCTGAGGAGCACAGAGGGAAGCCGAGAAGCTCCAGGCAGAGCTGTAAATCTGGATGTCCTCAGCAACGTCACTCGTCACTCGTAATTTATTTTGATTGTCAGTGGCCTCTTGTTTCCCCTTGGGGGTTAGGAATGGAGAGAAGCTGGGCAAGACTATAAAGAAAGCAAAACCTCACTGAGAGTCTGGAGCCCTTGGGGTCAGGTGGCTCCACGTGGGATCACCTCCTCGGGGGTCTCCACGTTCCGCTCTCAGTGCACTAACAAGACGGCTTTACAGCCGCGATTTCCAAGAGCTCCCTCCACCCTGCCCCCTCGCGATCTCAGGGCCTCTGGGATCTGTCAGGCTGCAGCATGATCATGTTGGTGATGATGATGGGAATGAAGGTTATGGGTGTAAGTTTTGAGTGGCAGTTGAAGAGCTGACATTACAGAAGTTTAAAGGTGAACTTGTGTGTAGCACCAAAGAAATCAGCAGCTATTTGGTGTTACATACATGTTCTTGGGCCAGTTGGAATGTGATGGTGCAGTCCGCAGTATCCACACTGGTGGTGTAATTTGTAATTTGAGCCTGTTTGCCGTACATCTTTAGAAGCAGTTTAGCAACTGCTATTGTAATGGAAGCTTTGTTTCTTCCATTTGGAGGTGACGAAAAGTTACAGCAACACCCCTGGTTTCTTCTTCAGTGCTGTAAATATATCTAGTAGTGACCATATGAATTTCAAAAACAACATAAATGAATCCAGATACACGAGCAATTATTTTAACTGTGGTAAGGCTTTAATTCATTACACTGTACACAGCCAATGTTTAAATCCTTGTATAAGAGTTAGCAGTCATACATTTGTCTCAGCCCTTCTGTTAAAATCAAAATTTCTAGAAAAAAATATAGTAGCATTAGAATTACAATAAAATATAGATAGATAAACAGCATAATAGCACTTCATACCAAAGCATTCCCATGTGTCATGCCTTCAGGTCTGTCACCGTTGGCTTCCTGTAGCAGCAAATATCAACTTCAACCTAGAAGACAGTGAAAGGATCTGCAACTTAACTAGAGATCCTGATCACCGCTTACACCCCAGCAAGAGAACTATGCTCCTCCTGCTCTGTTCAAAACCGAAAGGTTCTCAGTTTTGACTTTAGTGTGGTGGAACTTTTTTGTCCTCAGAACTGCAGAATTCAGCATTGAAAAAGAGTCTCAGAACCAGTTTTTTTTGCACCTATTTCTGTCCCAGTAGCCTAACTGCTCCATAAATTCACACCAGCACAACATCTCTCTGTCATCTTTGTATTTCTTATCAATTCTTATGCTGCTAGTTATGTAAAGTTTCCTGCAGTGGCGTCGGACAAACTGCTTTGACAATTCCAAGTCTGCATGTAAAGTTCTTCCCCCTTTGTGAAACTGACTTTTGTTTACATTGCTTTGAAGAAAATTGCCTGTTAAATAAGAAATGTAAATGAATACACATTTTCAGGTTTTCACACTGATATGGCATTAATCATAGCTCTTGTGATTGATTTACTGTGATGTTATATTGTTACTCTCTGAAGGAGAATTTTCTACAGTACTGTTGCTTGCAGACTATAGTGAAAACTTTGGTGCAACTGAAAAAAGCCTAGACTGCAATTGTATGTTGGCCTGTTTCATCTGGTGCTTAAGACGTATTCTTTTATATTTCTAATCCGATTCATGTACAGATTTCTGATCACTATAACCCACATTACTAGTTAATGTAACTAGTTAGTTATGAAGTTGAAGAAATTTTGTTGCCCAGACAGATACTGTTTTCTCATTCTGTGCTCCTACTAGGAAGAAGCAACAAGTTAATCTTTTTTTTCATATGTTTATGAGTTGCAAACCTGTTTATTGAAATGATCAAGCGATTTGCTGTCTGCAGCTGCTCTGGTAAACTATTTTCCTGGGACAAAATATTGGATTGGATTCTCTGAACTAAGCAAAAAAAAGTCATACCGATTTGAAGAAATGAGGGAAAAACCTTTTATTGTCAGTAGTATTTTCTTGAAGGGTTTGAAGTTTACTTTTTCAGAATCTAGTTTCATTCTAACCACACGTATTTTTGGTGGTCATGTGAGTTCTTTTCTTTTTCTTTCTGTTCCACATACAGGGGAGAACATTAATTTGTTTACTACAGACTTCCTAATTCAGAATGCAGCACCAATGAATAAAACATGGACCAGTAAGTATGATCATGTCATACATGTTGTTTGGTCCCTACATTAGTTTCCAGTAAAGTTTAAGACTTTCTTTAAAATCTTATACTACCTAGAAGGCTGTAAACATTTTAGCCTTATGAAGTGCTCGCATTGACACGCCAAGATTCTTTTTTGGCCCATTGGATACAGGCTTCTTGTAATCTTTAGAATAAATATATTTACTGTTGGTAGTATAGCCTTTATCTATAGGGCCACAAATATGAAAAACAACCAGCGCTATACGCTGTACATTAGTGATGCTTCTTCAGTCAATACATTTCTATCCTGACTTACTGCTCACTATGTTTCTTTTGTATTCTTTGAGGTAAGCTGTTGTTGTCCATGCTGATGTCTGTCCTACTGTCAATGTTTTTGTGCTGCAGTGTTTGTACTGTGAGCCATTAAAAATCACCTACTGACCAGCAGGTATCAAGATGACCACCTGAACACTCAAAAAAATGACACAATTTAACTTAATGTTTGTGTGCCCAGAAGATGTTTTGCTGTACCAACCACAAGAGCTTTTTTCTCCTTTGTCTTCTTCTGACTTTTTATTGCACTTGTCATTAACTGAGTACATATATTGTTGTTTTGGTTTTGACTTGTTGCACATCTCTGTGTATTTTAAATGATTATTTATTGGTTTCTCTGTGGCAACCGGTTGGAAAGTATGTTACAAAAAAATAAAGTGAATTGAACTGAATAATCTGAACTTAAAAACACAGTTATAAATGCAGTGCACCCTCAGTTTTTCATATTGCATGGCGGGGGGGGGGTCCAGATTTGGAAAAAGTCTGGGAAATGAAAAGCCTAATTTAAGCATCAAATGTTTTACTCTGGGGCTGTATAATATCCTATTTACTACAGTAACACTTTTATAACCTAATGTAATGTGTAACGGGCATGTAATGTGCTTAATAAAAAGAAATAAAGCCAGTCTTTCAACTGAAACATAAATACATGCATTGCAATAAGTTATATGCAAAAAACAAGGAATAAGGTACCAATATGAAATACTGCTACAAGGAAAGTAAGGGGCATTGCTTCTATTGCTTTCATAAAACTAACAAAAGAGATGTTTTAATGATTCTTTGAGACATACTATCAAAATTATTTGAAACAATTTTGATGCATTAATACATTTTTTGCCCAAAAGCTAAAAATTAATTATTTATATTTACATTCTCCCTTATGTTATGGTTAAAATATGTTTTTTGGAATATTTATTATTTTTCCATTCTTTTCTTTGTAATATTTTTGCAACAGTCAGTAAAATCCAATATTCGTAAAATTAAGGTCTGTTTAATGGAGGATGAACTGTAAACCTAAAAGAGAAAATCTGAATTACATAATATTAGCCTTCACACAGTAGAAAGCGGAATGGTGTTACTTTTACATTTCTGAAAAAAAAAAAAAACTAATTTAGTACCATTTATAAGAACTGTTTTTTTAAATTTTATGTTTAATACCATAACTTTAATATCACCCATTAACAATAACCACTTTTCCAACTTGGGGCTACAGAAGCCTTACACTAGACAGGGAATACCCTGGGTAGGACGCCATCAACACTGTTAAAACACTATATACGAGTTATAAGGATCTTATCAAGAAAACTTTTTCTGGGAATTGTATGAGAGAGCTTTAAATTATGCAACTATAAAGACTGATGCAAATAACTAACTAAGAAGAAGATGTTCTGTCATTGTTCTGAGGTTCTTCCTACTTGCATGCACAGCAGAGGTCAAGGACTTGACCTGGAGATGCCTGTTCTAGATCTCAGCCAGCACATGGTCCATCTGGTGCCATTGTGTACTTGAGCAAGGGCATTGGACAGAAGAACAATCCTATAAAATCTGCAAGGACATCATCTATTGGCAAGAATTCTGAAGCAAAGGAGAAAGGACAATCAGAGCTAACTTTGATCCTGAATCCACTGTCCATCCTGTCCAGAATCTTTCATCAGAGATGGAGACTTTTTGAAACTTTTGCAAGAAGGTAAGTCTGCAGCAGAAAAAAAAATGAAGCCTAGATTGGTATACTCAGAATTTAGCTTTAGGAAACTTCATCTGTAAACACATAATCCCTGTACACTGAGTTAGTGATGCATATACACGTGGAACTGGTGATGAAAGTAGGAAAGTAGCCTAGGTCATCTTTAGAGAATAGTGGTGAGCTGAGAGAGGGGAAATTTTGGTGTGTTTTTAGGTTGGCTGGGTGGCATTCAAAAGCAGACATCACATGTGACTATCAGGACATCTAGAGGCACCAAGTCCTGGTTTAAGATGAAATTTGCCTTGTCTTAAAGCCTAAAAATAGACATTGTCTTCAGAGGCCAAGCTACAGACAACCAGGAAGTGCTTTGATTCAGTCTTTCTTACTGAGTTTATTATGGTATTCAAACACAAGAACGTAAATGGAAAATAGTCCAGGTGTCACCAGGGTCCTCATCTGTAAATTTTTTATTATACATTTTTTTTTAACTCTATCTGTGCTATTATAGTTTTTGTAATGAAAATTTGTGTTGACTTAAAGCCGGAAGACAAGATGATAATAGCTATGATGACAACAAAGATCAGAGAAGCGAGGTGATTCACCTTCCTTTTCGGACACTGATTATAGCGATGCGTACTCGGGTCAGAAAATCCCTCCTGCAGTTCCACCCACGCTTACTGTATACATCATGTCATGTATGCAATTCCTGCCCCCCATGTGAGAGACATGTGACCAGAGAGGAGATATGACTTTAAGAGCTGCGTACAGCAGAGATATCAGCAACGTGGCAAAGTATACAACCTAACCACAAACTGACATATGAGAAGATTAATTTCCTCCTGTTTTTCTTTGCTATTCAACAGTTTGTGACTGCACAAGAGGGGGTTTGCTGTGCATGGTATTCTGCAGTTCTGGGGACAAAGGAAGCAGCTGAACTGGAAGAGCTTTATGAGTCCCCCTGTGTAACTACACAGGCACATCAATGCTATTGTATCAAACTACACGACAGGTGAAGTGTGTTTAGTTGCCCTCCACCTTCAAGGCATAAACTAGCATTCCTTCATCTTCTGCATTTGTTTTTGCATGCAGCCATTTATTCAGCTTGTGAAAATCTTACTTCCGTCAGACTATCTTGATGTGGTATGATGACAATCGATAGCTGAAGCAGTTATATCAGTCCAAATGGAGGTTTCTTATTTATCAGTAACAGTGGGGAAAAAAAATGGATGCAAAAGCTCAGTTCCCCTGCCAAATAGCCCAATGAAATATGACAGTTATCGAATACGAGTTGATCTCTCTGAGCCCTTTCACTTATGAAAGAAAAAATCCCGAGAAAAAAGTGAATGCATGCCCTTCACCTCCTCGGTACGGTTTGCCTGTGCACGTCATATGAGTCTCCGCAGTTAATGACTCTTGTGGCACGTGTGCACTTTTCTGAACATGCCATCAGCTGGCTACATGTGAGAGCACATTGTCCACCGCCGCCGGGGATTACAGTACCGAAGCCAATTAAGCCCTGGTCATTAACGGAGAACGGCTTCGCCATGCATTGCACACATGGGGGTATTTGGCCTTCCTTGCCGATCTGTTATGTCTGACGGCAGAGGCGCGATTCATCTGCTGGTAAATACATAAGGTTAATTACAAAGCAGGCCTGCAGTGATGCAGAGTGAACATATAATATGTAACAGTGGGCTTACCCAAAACACAAACAGTATAACTTTCACGTGTGCTTTGACTTTGTCCCCCCTGGTGAGTAATTTATGGATTCCCACAAGATAAGAGTTGCTTTTAATATCTCAGGTTTAAAGCATTGTATTTCCTCTCCCTTTTTCAGGCAAGCCCACGATTAGTGTCTATTAAACATCTAAAAGGCACTGTGGAAGTTTCCCACTGCTCTGAGTGTTGTGCTGTGTTATCGTTGGAGCTGTTTGAACATCCTGCTGGTGCAGTACAACAAGTCATTATGCCACAGAGTTTGTTAGCGTGCCTGTGGGATGCATCAGAGTGTTACTGGGATCTCCACCATGATCGAGCTCCCTGCTCTCTGCATCCTCCATTTCTGAAGCAGGGGATGCCATGCCAGAAGGTTTCACTTTCCAAATAAAACAGGATCTGGTTGTATCCCAACTCAGTGGTCGGCCAAGTCCTAAAATAATTGGGCCTTTGAAAACACAGCAAACATACTCAGATAGGACACCAGTTTGGTAGCGTTCGGCACGACATAATGTGGTCAGAACAGCAGCAGGAATCTTATTTACAGCATATAAACTGGCCATTTAAACTATACAACTTCTGCACTCCTTATATCTGAAATGAGAAACATTTGAACTTCTTTACACTTTTATTTGGCCACTACTACCTTACTTTAATCTGGAAATCTGCTCTTGATGTACTGTCCCTGTCTGTATATATTGCGACTTAATGATGCTCATATTTCTAAAAAAAAAAAAAATGCGGCAATCTGGATATTTTAAATCCTATCAGCAGTACTGTCAATCAGGTCACAACATACAATATAAATGCATTATATATTATTATAGACTATACATATTCCTCTGATGTGTATATTATATACAATATATATCCTATATTATTTATGCTATTTTAACATGCATAATGTCTTTTTGTTTTGGCAGTATTATGGCTTTACTATTAATACCTGTGTCTCTAGGCACATGTCTTTGTTTAGACAGTTTTATTCACACTGTTTCATGGAATTTCAAACAAATCAGTTGTGTCCGAGTCCTGGCACACACTCAACGCAAACAAAGGCGAGATTCATGGTAGCCAAAAGAGTTTTCACATAAAGACAGCACAATATGTGTTTATTTGGCACTTACTTCTCCGAGACATTAATGCAGTTATTTATGAAACATTTCATCTAATGTGTAATTGTATAGTTTGCCAAGCATAAGGTTAAATGCTGTTTTACAAAACAAATACCTGTAGCCCAGGCACTTTCTAATAAGTCTCATTTTGTTTTCTCTTCACTCATCCTTGAATCCTGCAAGCCACACGCAGAATATAGAGGGAATATTAACGTGATGAAAAGGGTGGATAGTACAGCAACACAAGCACTTCTAACAGAATCAGATGTGCTGTGCTTAATGTGGAGGACACTTGCTTGAAGGTGTGATGACAATGACAGCATTGAGGTGCTCTTCCCGTGGCACATCAGTGGATCCGTGACTCGCCTGCCTCCAGGGCTGTCGCTCTGAGGCATTGGCCCTCACCTGCTCTCATCTTTTTCAATATTTTGTCACATTTTATTCTGTTTTATTTATTTATTTATTTTTTTTACAGCGTTGATGAGAAAAAGGAAGGGAAGAAAAAAAATCAGCATGAGATACCACAAAAGATTTAATATACAGCATTTTTCTGCAGCAAACATATCCACATGTACTTCTAGGATTTCACAAATGCAGTGTGAGAAGGTCTGAAAAGGAAGTGCTCTGTTCCTCACCAAGGTAATTGTCAGATTTACTTTGTTTGAATGCCTGCTGTTGTAATAACCGCACCTAATTGCCACATGGTCAGAAGACAAAAGAACAGAGACTTCAGTGGAACATGTGATGTCAAACAAACCAAAGTCGTCGCTGTCTGCCAAAGAGAGACAGAATGCGGCTGTTACGAATATATTGTTTTCCATTTTACAGCAAAATAAATAAATAATTGTGTGGCAGCGAAGTTGTTCATGAGCGTGTCTGTTCTCAGAACTTAAAGAGTTTTGAAAGTTGAAAGGTTCATTTTTCACTGGGTTCCAGATTTGATATTTCCGCACTTCCTTTTGTGTTCAACCTGCTGGGGATGTTATTACAACAGAAGAAGAATCTCGCTGTGACAGCTTTCAGTAGTGATTTGAAGAGCACATTCTGATTCTTATGTACGCGTTGTGTGTCTTAAAAAAGAAAAAAAAAGAAACACCGTCCTCTTCACGCGCCCTTTCAAGACTGTTGTTAAACACGAAAGAAGCAGCGGCTTCTGAAAAAGTTTCAAGAAGTGATTATAAAAGTGTGCTCTAGATGCAAGCGTGTCTGTGCACATTCGGTGTGCTGCTTTAAAGCAGCATAGTTTAAGGCCTTTCAGGCTGACCTTGATTCCTGCCTTGTCAAATTCGTGTTTGTAATTTCGTTTCCTGCCTGTCTAGGTATTGTACAATCATGACACTGTTACCTTCCTTTGATTTGTCATGGGTATGTGCTGCTGTATTGACAAAAGATTCTTCTTCTCCTTTACCTGCTTTCATTGCAGCTCTTCCTCTCTGTCTGTGCACTACTCCCTGAGTGCCTTCTGTGCTTTACATATATGCATAGGACGCACGGCAGTGAGACTCTAATGATGTGCACGCCTCGTGCACCATATGGGAAGAGGTACCGAAATGCTTCTTTGTAAAGGGTCACTGTCTCCCATTAAAATAATAACACAGTGAGCCTCTTGTCACATGTGTCACAGTCCCTTTATTTTTGATTTTTCCCCTCCTTTTTTATTCTGGGAAGGGGTGTCCATATGTGACACATTTCCTCTCAGTGTTGCAGATCAAAACCCACAAAGTGGATCATTTATATGCCACTCCCCATTACTGAACAGCATGCAGACACTTAATGAGAGCAGTGGCAAGAGGACCATCTCAGTGACTTTGTCTCTCGACAGGCACTGGCAAAAAAAAAAAAAAAAAAAAAA